>VXBU01011437.1:44728-66449 GCA_013400315.1 Bombycilla garrulus | reverse complement strand
GAATGCTTTTTAGGGGGATGTCCTAGTCCTGTGGGGGGTGCTAATGAAGCACTGAATTTTGCCATCCTCGGCCCCAGGGACAACCAGAGATGGGGAATGCTGGAGCATTGATTGTTGATGTCCCCAGCCCCAGGGACAACCAGAGATGGGGAGCGCTGAAGCACTGATGTAATGAGATCCCCAGCCCCAAGGATGAGAGATAACATCATGAAGGATGAAAATGGAGCCGATGAGGAGAGTGTTTTGGACTAGGAAAGACATTCTTAAACTGCACCCTAAAAGCTGATACAGCCCATGGGCAGTTGTGAAAGGACTGTCCCATGGGGAGGGGCGGGGGCGACGTTTCACAATGGTAAACCCATGGGCGAGCTATTTGTGAACTGTGTGGTCACAAGAGGACTGGTATTCTTGTGGAGGATCTATGGCAAGGCAGGAGAGACTCAGTTCTTGATGGATTGAGGAAATGATTGATTGAGGGGTGGATTGACTGAAAATCCTAGGTTTTTCTTTTCATGTGGTCAGGGGGAGAGTGAACAGTCAGTGGGGGGAGGATGGATGTTTTGAAAGTTTCCTTCTGGTTTCTGATTTTCTTTTTAGTGTTAGTTAATAAAATTTGTTCTCTGTGCTTTAAGTTTGGGTGGTTATGCTTCTTTTTTGGTGCTATCTCACAGCAGAAATTGAGAGAAATATATTTTCATGGGTGCACTGGCCCTTGGCTGGTATCAAACCATGACAATCCAAAATAAATAAAAAAATCAGATGCGTGAACAATGCCTTCACACCATTCATTGTACTTAATTTCATCTAGGTGTCCTAAAGTATTTAAAAGATTCTTTAAAAGTTAGCAAGCTCATGTCCTTGTAGCAAGCTTTATTACTAGAGGTTTATAGCTGTTTAAATTTTTAAAAGTAAGATTTCTTCTACAGCTAATAAATCAGTTTTGATTCAGCACAGAACAAGTTCACATGCTCATTCTTCAAAAGCATTTTGGCAACTGTTAATAAGAACATGTATGTTGATTCCACTACTTATTTTTTATAAATAATGCTCTAATTTATGCTGGGTCTGACTTTGAAATATTCCTGACATCATTCTTGTACCATACTATTTTTTTCAATTAGTAAGAGAGTAGCTATCAGGCCTTATTTTCTTCCTGTGTTTGTTTTTCTTTGGGGTTAATTTTTTGCCTTGGTTTTCATTTTTTAAATGCTGTTGAAAATTAACATAGTACCTGTCTTTCATCAATCTGTCATATCTTTAAGTTTTACAGTATTCTTTTTCAACAGTACAAAAGCTAAACTATTTTAATGATTAGTGTTTATAGATTCATGTTTCTAGTCTCATCAATAAATCCATGTTTTCCAAGTCTTGAAGTATTTACACATTTTATTTCCTACAGTACTTTAAAGATCCCTTTGTTTTATCAACAGTCTTTATTTTCTTGTAAAAAGATGTGTAAAAGATCTATGTTCTAAATTACTACAAAGGATCTCAAATATTCTGCAAGAATATGAATTGTATCCTTCCTGAGCTCTTATATTAACATCCTCTTTCCCTGAGCAGTATCACAGTATAAAATGACAGGATAAAGACCTTATCCTCTGTGAAGTTTCTGACTAGCATTAACTATAGAAAAGCTGATGTGGGATGCACAATATATAGCATCAATTTAAAAAAAAAAAAAAAAATGAAATATAAAAAAGTTCATATTTTGTTGTAGAGAGAGACTGCTAATAAAAAGCAGGAAAAACGTTTGCAGCTGGTAGCAAAGATATACCTTTCTCTTTTCAGCTGCCTTCCTTTTTCCCATTGATCAGAGACACTGTGCCAGCGAAGACAAGAAAATATAATATTTGACACTGAAATATCATTGTGCCATTAGAACGTACTTTAGGCACTCCATTGGCTACAAAAGCCTGTGAGTGTTTGCTTCAGGGATGCTGCTTGCTCAGCAGGGGATGAGTTTTCACGGAATGCCTTGACTCCCTCCCACATTTGCAGGGCTGTGTGAAAACAGCCCCTTCTGTTGCAGGCTGCCTTCATCAGTTCTTGTCTTGCAGCAGCCTTGCACATCTGCTGCCCCAGCAGCATCAACTGCTTTTCCCAGGTTGCTCGGTCGCTTCCCACTCATTCCTGGCTGCTGCCCCCTGGGAGCCCTGACTCAAAGCAAAGGCACCAGGCACTGTTCAGAGCTGTGTTTGCCACCACCCATCAGGCCAACCTGCACGGGACAGGCAGCCTTTTCCACTGGAACAGTGACAAACTAATCCCTAACACGATTCTCCTCTCAGCCCCTTCTCACTCTCACCAAGGTGTCTCCACCTCCAGTTCGAGCAGCTGGGTGTGTTCCCAGCCCTTGAGGGCCCCTCAAAGGCACATATAGAGAACACATCTGTGCTCCTCCTTCTGCCATTTCCAGCCTCTGCTTCTGCTCCTTTTTTATTCCCTATCTCCTCAGAGGTGCAGTCAAGCAGACCTTTTCACTTGAAAATCCCTCAAGTCTTCCCCAGAGACCTCCCTTCTGAATTTCAGCCTGATCCTTCCTGTCCTGCATAATACCTCGCTTCCACAGGCTCCCTATCAGCTTATTGCAGCCCCTAGTCTGACCCCAGCAAGGTCAGTAAATAACAGAGAGGCTTATTCTGCAAACACTTTCTTCCTTCCTCCCACCTGTGACCCAGGGCATCACTGCAAGCTTTACAGAAACCCAGGAAGAAACAGGCAGGCACTAATTCTTAAATAAAACTCACCTGCTTTAATGAAAACCTCCAGGATCAACACATTCCCTGGACAGACTGAAGCAACCCGGATGAGGTTCCTTATACTCTGTGCATATAAAAGCTCTAAAGATATAGGATGCTTTTTGTCAAGTTAACTATAAAAAAAATCATTGATTCAAGTGGGAAATAGCATTGCTGAGGCACACTTTTCCCCACTTATTCCCACTGCTATGCACTACCTGGATTCCACTCAAGGAGACCTTACAATACTACAGATCAGTCATTAATTTCTAAAGAACTATACAGGAGCATTCTGAGCAGATGGAAATTTCGGGGGTTAAGCAAGTATAGATTCGTAGAGTTAACTTGTGACCCCATTCATGACAATGAAAATTTCCCACTGCTTAAAATGAGAAACCGCTTCATGCATAGGATCCGTTACTTTGGATCTTTCTGTCTGCAGTGTGTCTTGCTATTTACTACTCTGTCATTTTATGTGTGTTGCAGTGAGAATTGTTGCAGTTGGCACATTGGGAAGCAACATCACGGGGAGAAGAGCTCACAGCAAAATAAACTAACTCATTCTACCTCCTCAAAAGTATGAGAAAACTGCTGAATGAAAGAATAGATTTGCACAAGGTGGTCTTTCTTTGCTCCCTAGTGCTTGGGTTATGGTCACTTACTCTCATACACCATGTATCTAAATGTACGGGACCTGCTGTGATGTGTTTGTATTTCAAGCTGGGAGTCAAATATTCCCCCTCCATATGTGTCATCCACATGACATGCTGATTTTCTGAGTCACAGATGAAATGTGACAGAGAGAACTGGGGAGGCAGAAACTCTCAAATGCCTCCCTCGGACTCCTCCTGACCTCCTCAGCATAGCCTGTTGTTATGACAGAGAGAAAATAAGGTTTGCATCTCCTTGTTAATTCCACAAAAATGAGAAGGTAACTGCGTTATAAAAAGAAAGCCCAAGACTGACTAAAACTGAACCCTGCTAACCAAATTGAGATTTGAACTAAAGCCACAGCCAGCTAACAAATTAGCCATAACATGGATTGGAGCTTGCATTTGATCAAATCAACAGGCAATGAATAAAATGGAAATTTTAAGGGCCCTGGCATTTGAAAACACCTTCTGCAGAAAATAATGGAGCTCCATTCCTTTGAGGCAAAGGCCAGCTCCTTCAGGCTGCGACAGCTTTGAGGTCGCTGCTCCTTTCTGCTGTTTGGATTTGGAGCTAGCAGGGCTTAAGGCTCCTCTGATGCAGACACAGTTGGCTAATGTAGGATGACATAGGATGATTAAAACAAAATATTTTATGCCAATCTGTGCAAGTACCTTCCCTTCAGCTTCAGAAAAGTCATTAGATGAACAGAAAGAATGACTGTAGAATCCCAGAACAGTTTAGGATGGAAAGGACCTTAAAGCCCAACCAGTCCCACCTCCCCCCTCCATGAGCACAAACACCTTCTAACCCAGGCTGCTCCAAGCCCAGTTCAGCCTGGCCTTGCACACTTCCAGGGATGGGGCAGCCACAGCTGCTCTGGGCACCCTGTGCCAGGGCCTCACTGTACTCCCTGAGGAGCCATTAAAAGGACAACAGAAGGTAATTTGGAAAAAAGACAAGCTCTTAGTCTTGCACCATATTCTCAGAGTGCCAAAGGCAGAAGCCCAGCTCAGGTAACCAGGTGCTATCACTGTAAAAAGCATCTTTATCCCCCTGAACCTCTTCAGCCCTCAGATAATCAGGTCTGTGTGCTTTGTACAAGGGGAAGCTACTGTCCCTCTTGACATGAGAGGGGGAGCAACAATTAATTTTGCTCCTTCTTTAAACTGCCCTCTCTTCATAGAAAATAGAAGGAGTTTATGATGACCTGTTTCTCTAGGTTAGAAGCAGGCATAAAAGCATTCCAAGCACATAAAAGCATGAAAGAGAACTTCAGAGACAAAGCACTAATATGCTTCCTGTGAAAAGCCATCACAGTGCTGGTAACTGAGGTCCTCGTGTCCTGTCACTGGGCTTTGGATTTATTCAGTGATCTTAGGAGTCCTTCTTTCTTGCTTATGCTTTCACCTGCAGACATTCATAGATTATTGTCTGAATGGTCTTGTATTCATTTTACTGGCAGAAATTTGTCTAACTCGGTGAAAGAAACTAAACTCTTGGGAATTCAGGTATTTATAGTTCTGTTAATCTAAAACTTCAAGAAAGTCAAATCATTAAAGAAAACTAAGTTTAAGCAAAAATTGTCAAAATCAGTCTGAAACAGATTTAAAAGCAAGCATTGACACCTTTCAAGTCACATTTTGAAAAGCAATACCATTATTGGCCTTCTAGCACCTCCATCTTTACATGCATGATATTGAAATATCTTTTCCTGTGATTTAATTTTTTCCATCAATGAGGTTCAGAAGTAGTTTTAATTAAGATCTACCTTTCTGCCAATCACAGGACGCCACAGAAATCACAGGATTCTAGAAATGGAGCACTAAGAGAAAACTCCAAATAGTCTAAGATCTGTACTAAAATAATAAAAGTGAACAGTAATGAAACTTCCAGTTTATTTGGTTGTCTTCCATCTTCCTCACTTCCCCAGCACTGATTTTGCCAGGTTTTCAGTTCTGGTTTTATTGGAATCCTTTTGAAACCTTGAACTTTTTATATTTTCAAGGAGTGTTATCTAATATTGGTACAACTACTCAAATAAACAACTTCTGCCAGCAAGTATCCAGAATTTCAACATAACTTCTAATAAGAAATCATGAAGTCTAAGTACTAAAATCAAAAGTTAAGCACATGGCAGGGTTCTTGCTTACAAGACTTTACTATGAGAGTGGTTTAGAGTAAAGAAATCATAGTGTAGGACAACTTAATATTTAGTAAACATCATGATTAGACAAGAAAACTTAGAGAGTTCCAGCTGTCAACAACCAAAAAAACAGTTACATAACTGTTTTATAATGGCAGTGTGGAAATTCTTTCTGGCAAAATCTTAGCATTGCAGATGCCTTCTTGTACTAAATATTCATTGTACAGGGATACATTTTCTCTGACAGTTTCCTTTCTCCCTCAAACATGGCACAGGAAAAGAAGTCTTTAGTAAAAACTAACCTCTACCAGACACCTTTCCAGCCATTCCCTACCACCTGATGTTTATCTGAAAATAAACTTCCAGTGTCAGCTTGCTGCTCAGACAAACTGGTCTTGGCAGAAGGCATGTTCCCATTCCCTGGCTCTTGGATTTGCTGTGAAACCTCATATGCTCAATTAATGTGATTTCTGAAAGTGTTTCCATGTCCCAGCTCTGTCCCTGCTACATCCCCACACTCTGCTGAAAGTGCCCATTTGTGCCGGGACAACCTCACAGTTCTGTGATAAACTGCAATGGAACTTTTCCACCGCTGCCTTCATTTCATCTGCAATGGAGAGCAATGAACAGAACAGCTCCCATGGTTCCAGTGAGCTGGAAACTCTGTAGTTTGAAAACACCTGCTAAGTCCTCCACCACAGATTAGGAGAATATGGTGTCACCCTTCAGAGCACCTGCCACAAAAAGCCCTGGCCATCAGTCCTCTTCTCCATTTCTTTCTTAAATACTCTAAGGGCTTTACATACTCTTCAAGGACTCCTAAAAGAGTCCTTCCAGGGCACACAGCATGAATTCCAGCCCAGTTCACCACTGCCACTGGAGGGGGGAGAACCTATTGTCTATTGCATGTTGAAGTTTTTTATATGCAGCCCTCACTCAGTCATCTGCAAGCATCATTCCAGAGATGAACATTTCAATATAATTCCCAGAGTGGAATTGCCCTTTGCTGCATACTAAAATACAGACACAGGGACAATGACAGAACTGTTATCACAACACGTTCACTGCTACCCCATTTTTCAATATGCAGCCCACTTTGGGAACCTGCCACTAGTTTGACAGTTCATGTCCTGTTTATCTTAATTTTCTAGTTCTGCAACCTAACGACTGCTATCAAGAGGACAAGTGCTTTCTGACTGCAGTGACAAGACAGATACTGGTGTGATAAATGAATCTGATTCATGCTCACTAAACAGTAACATTAGTAATATTGTAACCATATTAATAAGAAATAATTGTTATAAAGCAAGACAGGGACATCAAATAGTGAAACAGAACAGATGGACTCTTCCTGCAGATGTTAGCAGGGAGTAGTTAGACACAGGATGCAGATAATAAGGGTCCTAAAATAAGATTTCAGCCTTGAAATGATTCTCAGTTTAGGGAGATACAGGACATAGGATGGAAATAGACAGACCCTCCAAGAAGATTTGGGCCTAGGAGTTAGCCAGCTTGGGATAACTCCAGGTACACATTGTGAATTGGGCCTTGTCATGAAATAATTGGGTTTCTTTTTGGGATATATGCTTGAATGATGTAATCCAAAAGCTTAGTGCACGTGTCACCCAAAGGGTCACTCAGCAGACAATGACAAAGAGGAGAGCCTTCCTCGGAAAGAAGACCCCCGAAAGGGTTGGAAGACCCCTGAATACCAGTAGAGCATGCGCAGTGCAAGATAGTGACGTAGATTTTAGGAATCGAAAGTAGGAGGAGAGTTACAGGAATATTTATAAATATGTATTAGCATATAGTATATAAGCATGAATTTTAGTGTAAACCGCTTTGTACGTGAGCAGGGTGAGGAGCCCGCCCCGTACCCCAGTTGATTTTGCTCATGCTTTATACGAACCTAAATTATACTGAAATTACTTATTGCCAATTACTATATATGCTTCATAATATACTTAATTATATTATTTTATATAAAACTGCTGAATTAAAGATTGCTAAATTTAGTTCTGTTATTTCTTAAATTGGACAGATAGAATCACACTCATAACACTGGGAAAAGCAGACATGGGTTAGGAGCAACTATTGCAAAATGCCCTGTGCAAGGCAGGCCCCTTCCATGTTGCCAGGCCCCGCATTGTGCCTGCACACTACTGGTTTGCCCACAGACTACAAGTGGCAATAAATTACAGGGTTCTGACTTCTTCCTAGGAGGCAAACGCACTGCCTGGAAGCAGGGAAAGGAAAGGGAATGATTAAGGTGCCTTTAATGCAATGTTTAAAGGTACTGGGGTAAGCAATGAAACTGAAAGACTTTCCCTTAACAAAAAAAACAATGACAACTCCCATGTTTTACCCCAAAGCTCACACAGCTGCATGGGACTGAAGGTTTTCCCCCAGCTAAGGAGCTCTCAGGAAGGTGAGCACTGGGAAGCAGAGGGTGTGAGGTCACCACACACTGTGCAACACAGGGTAAATAGCTCAGGGAGTGACACAGCCTGCTAACAACACTGAAATGCCAGCAATGGGATACGGCTGGGAACACCAGCACTACAATTCTGCAACACTGACGGAGTGTGGGAGGAAGGAACAGAAGAAATTCATCATAGAGAAATGTTACATCATGCATAAATGCAATCTTAGATCAATGTACACAATGGCAGGTTCTGAGCCAACTGAGACACTGGGATTAGAATATACCATACATGCTGCCCCATGAGAACTTGAGCATGGTGCTCTGTAAAGGTCATAAAAGGGAATTGAATGCTCTAAGTTACTAGGAAAGGGGCAGAACAGAATGGGGAAATCATCACAAGTCCTTACATAAATATGCAGTGCACCTGCATCGTGAGTGCTGTTAGCAATTCCAAAGCAAAAACATACCTTGGATTGGGAAAGAGCAAGGGGCAAACAAGAAGTCTGATCAAAGGCATGGAATGGATTGTGTGTGAAGGATAACTGAACAGGCAAAATTTTCATCCAGGAAAAAGCTCACCAACAGCTTATATGATAACAATTTTAATATAACCAACAGAAGTTTTCATTCTCTTTTTAAAGAGTGAGATGCTATAGAATAGAAATACATTTTTAAATTACAGGAAGAAAATACGAGGAAAACTTCTCTATACTGTGCACAGTGAAGCTTCAAACTTCTTCACCACAGGATGCTGTGGCTGTCAAAAACTGACAGGGGCTTCAAAATATAGCCTGCAAATTAAAGGAAGTAAAACCCCTTGAGGTCCATTGAGTAAAGAGACACAATATTTGGTTCAGAAGCACACATTTTCAGGAGATAATCCAGGATCTTAAGGAATCATCACTACATGACTTCCCTATTCTTCCTCTCTGCTTTACGTGTGTTGAAAAGACCATTAACAGGCTACAGACCTTTGGCTTATACCAGCAGAGAGGAGTGAACACTCTAGTAATGATTTAAACATCTTTCAAAAGACAGTAAAAACCCATGCAGGCCTAGTGGTTTGGCTTTCTTACATCAATCTTTTCTTATTCTCTACATATAGAACAAAGACCTCTGCTTCTGATCTCAGGGCCTGGCCCCTGGCAGCACATGGAAGAATCAAATCATGTTGTGGGTCATCTTTCTCACCAGGGGAGTCACTGACAGTCAGAACCTATGTGATAATCAGGATTATTTTAAACTTCATTTTCACTTGTTCTCCATCTCTTTTTCCACCTTTTAAATGTCTATATTGCAGGTGTCTATATTGTGTCTATAAAGTGTCTATATTGCAGGTAAGAGATGACTTGAAAGGGAGGGAGAACTCCAGTCTCTAAGTCAGACAATCCCCTTCCCTTTCAAGTATCATACAAATTTTATCTTTTTGTTCAAGGTTCCAAAGGACTCCAAAACTGCTGCTGCATTGCCAGGTAAGATGACAGCATAACCCCCTTTCTGCTCACAGCCATCCAGTGTATATCCCATAGCTCTTGGATATCAGGGCACAGCACTCTCCCTCCACTGTGTTGCTGTCCCCCAGTAACTTCTCTGGGCTTCTACTGCGGCTTCAGACAAATGCGAGACAAATTTTGTGCCTTCTAGTGTCATCAGCAATGACCCCCTCATGCAATGAATTAAAGGAGAAAGAATTTATAGAATATATGTTATATATCTCTACACTCCTTAGCATCAGCACTCCTGGGGTTACCTTGCATGTACAAATACTTCACTTTGAATAGGAACATGCTGAAATGTTTAATAACTGAACCAGAGATGACATGAAACCTGCAGCCACAGCTGCACCTGGAGAGGGTTTCATATCCTTCACTTTATGCTGTAGGTTTACAAGTAATTAAAGAGCTGGTTTAACAAAGAAGGGAAGGAATGGGAGAAGATGCACTGAAAATTACATTCCTTGGAGTGATAAAATTTCCTCTCAATCTACTTAACAGCTCCATTTCTTACTACAAAACATGGTGCAATAAATCTGTTAATTTTTAAAATGTTTTTAGTGGTTAAGTGGTAAGAAAACTTATTGAAATGTACACTCACCACCCTGGTGATAAGAGAGGAGGGCACCACCTCACTTCTCCATCATAAGATGAGGAAAGAAAGATCAGTGTAACTTCTCCCAAGGAGCCTGACTTTTCACTAAATCAAAACATGGAGAAAGCAAGAAGAGAATTCAGATCTCTTCCAGTGAGTTTGATGTCTGGGCGTAAAATTCAGGGTTTCCCTTGCTGAGACTGGAACATCCCTGATTTTTTTCACAAAAGAATGAATTTGAATAGCCTCTTTTTTAATTGAAAAGGAAATCTTAAAGGAAAAGAGGGAAATGTCTTGTGTATTCAAGGGCGCTAGCTCAGCCAAGAAGGGAGCAGGCTAGAGAGAAATAATGTGCATAAATTAAATGAAAGAATGAGCATGGCAGTGCAGATGTGAGTGCCCAGAGCAAGCACTCCTTTGGAGGTGCTGCATCCTGCTCAGGAGGAGATGATTCTGGAGGGAAAGCACTGCCCAAAGTCTACAGAACATGCAGTTGGTCATCAACCCCTCCCTTGGGATAAGAAGGTTATTCTTTTTCAACAGGCTTTAGGCAGAACTCAATTACATGCAAGCTGTACGTGTCAGGTTTATGGGATAACTTGATATCTGCACAGAGGTAAAATGCCTTCCTGACATCAGGATATACTTTATGCACATGGTGACAAACATGGCAAACAAGAACTAAATTCTCACACACAGGATAAATGTCTTAAATCAGGAGCAATTCTGCATCGATGGAACAGAAACCATGGCATTGATGTGGTATTAGCAGTAGGGATCCGCCTACTGGAAATGGGATTGCAGAACTCTGCACAGTTTGTGACAGAACTGCAGAGCCTCTGGACGTTGCTGCAGTGCTGAAGCCCCTGCTTGACCCATAGCACTTTAAACAGACACTGCAACAACCAAAGGACTGCCCAGGAGAAGGCCAAAGCAGGCTGATTTTGTGTGTGGTTGAACATGCAATAAAGGTGTAAGAGCTCTGCTCAAACCAACAGGGTTAACAGATGTGACTGCAGGTACCCTCCTGCACTGAGGCAGGGACTCAACCACTACATAAAGGCTGTGGTTTGGGCTTTCTATAGTAGAATCCTGCAGCTCCAGGTAAGGTGTTTTGTTGTTTTGTTTGGGTTTTTTAAGCCTTGAAACAACAAATATTTTCAGGAAAACAAAGACAGACAAGCAAAAAAAAGTACACGCATTACCACATCTTCTGTGTAGGAGCGTGCAGACACAAAAACTGCTCTCTGCACACATCAGAAGCAAACCCCCCAGAGAGCAGTGCTGGTGTGTTGGGTATGTGTGGGTAAGGAGGAGCAGCAGAGTCCCTGCTAACACGCTGAAAGGCTGCTGGCAGCCTGTGTAGCTCTGCCTCTCACAGTGCTGCGTTGAGGAGCCAGCTGGGACGACAGGTAACACTTGGAAACACACATCCTTCAAAAAATGCTTTTAACTGACTGTGAGGGACTGGAATGTTTTGGTTAATAGTTTAAACACTGACCAAAGACACCTTGCCCATTATGGCCAAACTGTATAAAGAAACTGTGATCACCAAAGCCCACCCTTCCCTGAACGTGCCTGACTGGAACTTTGGACTGTGAGTTACACCACCTAAGGGAACTGGAGAGAAGATAAAGGTGACACTGCTGGTCAGTTAGGGAGGAGTAAACAAGGCTGAGGGAGAAGAATGCATCCACAAGAAAGCCAAACCCAGCAGTTGTCCTGAAAATCAACTCTGGCTGGGTTCCATGGGCTGGGGCAGGCCATAGCCCACAGGCTCATTTGCTGAGGCCAGGTTTGCACACACTCCCCCCAACCATGATGGGAGGAGAGTTCTGGGGCTGTGGCATAACCTCTGGTCACAGGCAGTGAACACGCATCCTCCCTCACACTGACTGGCTCAGTGTGAAACCCCCCAGCCGCTGGAAAGCCACGCACAAAGGACATTGCCATGAGGGGCAGCTGATGGGGTGTCATAAACCATTATAGAGTCCTGAAGTGCCCTCAGACTCATTGCTGAGGCCTTGCAGCAGAGCACTACTCGTGGTACAAAGGGCTGCAACAGACCCAGAGTCTGCTGCAAGAGACTGCCAAAGTTCCCCCTGCCAGGGGAGGGACCTGGGCATTCCCACCTGGCCCAAACATGTATTAATCCACTGAACTCTGTGTTTTGGGGGGAACCTCACCACCAAGGCCTGATGGAGAGGATCAAAAGGACATCATTGGGATCCACAGACTTACTAGATAAGCTGTCTCTTGTCACTTATCTTTCTGTCCTCCCAGCTCTTTTTCTACTTCCCTCTCTTTCTCCCACTCTCTCATTTACTGCTAAATAAAACCCATACTACTGACTTGGCATATGGTCTTGTTTGCACATTAATTTGGGCAGAGGTATCTCTAAAGATTTGTATAACTGGATCATAAAAGATATTTGAAAAATCTTTTTAATCATAGCATGAGATCTCAGTACTTTGATCATTTCTCCAAGTCATTGCAATGAAAAAAATACTCAATACAGGAGTATTGAGATTGGGATTTTTTTCTGAAAATCTAAAAGAAAAAGCAGAACTAGACCATGTTTAATGGAATTAATAATCAGCTCTCTCCCTACACTCTATTTTTCTCTCTGGGAATACTCCAACTTCTCATACACCAGCTATAAAAGACCTGAAAAAATCTGCCACCACCAAGGGTTAACTTGATAGCAAGCCTGATGTTTCCAGTGCTGTGAGAGCTGCTGTCTTGTGATGACAGTGATAACTGTCAGGCCTCCAGTCAACCCTTCTCCCAGCATTGTAAGAGATGAGGACTTGCACAGGCCTGCTTCTAACTTCTTTTTATCCAAAACTATGACCTCAACAGGCATAACACAATAGAGCATTAGTGAAATACAGCCACAAACCTAAATCTGTAGAATTCACGGGGTGTGTTGAGGAGAGAGAGGGTGAAATGTGTGTATGTATCTATAGCTGTAGATCTCTTGGGTGTTTTTTCTAGGTGAACTACTGCTTGGAGAAATTCTGAAATGTGATTGCTTACAACATGGAGAATAAAACTCTACATCTTTGTCCTTGATATTAAATAAGTGAACATGCAGAAAGCTAGCTAAATGCAAGCTGGCTTAATAGAGGATTGCATTCCTGGTCTTCAATGCACAAAACCCAAGGAAAGATGCTGGAACTGTTATAATTGAGACAATGGGATATCTACAAAGTCCTAGAAAACTCTGATATCACATCCATTGTATGTGACTCAGTTTCTCTTCCTTCCTAGACACAAAGAAGAAAGAAAGGGTTAACCTTTATGTTTATTTGCCTCTCTCTTTGGACAGTACATCAATGGCTGCCAGGTGCTGAAGGTTCTCTCTGCATGTGAGATAGACTGCAGGGCACCCAGCAGAACAAACACCTTCTGCCAGACACTGCTGTTCCAAAGGCTTTACCTTTCCCAGCAAGTCATTAGAATATCTGTCTGTTTTCTCCTTTGTTCTTCAGAAAATGAGTTTGTACAGCTTGGTCTGCAGGGCCTCACAGAGGCCCTGTATTTACATCCAAAATGTGTTTAGTAGGTAAGCTCTCTGATTGAAAAGGACTTTGCTGAAATCACATCCTGGGTGAAATGACCTCCCTTCTGCAATCCAGATGACTTAAAAGTGCCAAATTGTTTTACAGACAGTGTCTTCTAAGCTGTTACTCCCTTGTAATTGGTTGACTTTTCCTTTAAGGGGTTAACTCCTCATTGTGGAATGATCTGGTGTCTATGATGGGGGTCAGTGAGTTAAGGAGAGGCACTAAATCTGGTTTCCCATCACAAGAGGTCTCACCTGAAAACTGTCTCCTAGGGTCACCAGAGGAAGCTGGGTATAGGTAAATTGAAAATGTCCCTGTTCATTGCAGGATGGGGATGGACCAGATGACCTTTAAAGGTCCCTCACTACCCAAACCATTCTATAACCCTAAGTATTTCCTGCCTTTGGTAACAGCACAAAACACTTCAAGAATAAAATCCAATTATCTTCTGGAATTAGCGATTAAACCCCGGTTCTACTTGCCATCTCATTCTCAGATTAGCAGTGTAATAACCTCTGCATCCAAACACATCTTCCCAGGAATTTTCAAATATCATCTAATGGGTAGGTTATGGCATCTTCATTTCTGTCCTGAGAGGTCCTCCAAGAAGACAGCCCACCTCCCAGTGGTCACAATCTGCTGCCAAAAGGAAAAGCCTTGGAGCTCATAGGTAAGTATAAGCAGCTGTCCTAACCTCACATTCTCTTATGAAGGGAGATATTGCCATTTAAATTAACTCCTCTTTTAACCTTAAGTGAGCTGATGAAAAGAAGCCACAGAAGAGGTAAAAACAGAATTACTGAGGGTTACAACTTACATCCTCTCTGGGTTTTTCCTCACAGCTGAGCTGCACTGTCAGTGAATCTCACCCACAGCCAGGCTGTAAACAGATCATCTGCTGGTGTTCATCTATGCAGCTCCAGGGACTGTTATTTGCACCAGAAGGTGGTTGAGGCTATCGTTTTCTCAGCCAGGCTTAGGCCTATTAGAAGGTCAGCTGATGAAGAGCTTCACAGTGTCTTCCAGCAAAATGAGTGAAATCAAGAATATCAGGGTCTCTAAATGTTAGTTACACAACATACTCCAGAAAAAGCATGAACTTTTCTCGCTGCCATTCAATTAAGTATGAACAGTATAATACTGTTTCAACTTCAGCAAACTGAATCACCTGAGAAAGAACTGTGCTGCAGTCAGCAGCAGCTGTAGTCTGGACATAATCTTTATCTATGAATCGTAAACTACCAGTATGTCCAAAGGGAAAAACACTGTACAAAAATGAGGTTATCCTAGATCCACATTATTTGTCCCTTGATTCTTAATCAGAGGTACTCAGCTGTGAACTTCAGACATTCCAGCCCTTCTTTTCCATACATTGACACCTCTCCACCACTGCCTCTCCCTCCTGAAGAGCCTGTAACCATCCAAAAAGGGCATTCCAGTCACAGGACACATCCCACCAAGTTTCACTTATGCCAGTGGGACTGGGCCAAACCTCAAGCTCAGTACCACCCAGCAGAGCAGTTACTGCTTCCATTGCATGGCAGGTGTTCCACTGACTACCAAAGTGTAAGCCTCTGGTGTTTCAAAGTTGCATTTCCAGTGCATTCCTCTCCAAGGACAAAACTACTGCCCGCATACAGCTGTCATGGTTGCCCACAACCATAAGTCACGTATGTCACAGTCAAGACGGACACAGCACTGTTCAGAGTGCTAAACCTTCTGTGTGCAGCATTACACAGCCTTCTGACTCCTTTAGATGATTAAACTTTCCTTTCTGTTAAAAGGGAAACTCAAACATTCCCTGTAGTTGTAAGCAAAGCCTCAGGCAGCACCACGCAGCCTTCTTGTTCCTTCTTCCTTCTGCCCAACTGGCTAACTCCTGTCTGTCGCTCACCCAGCCCCCTAACCCTGTGTGTTCCCTGCATATCAGCTCACCTTCTCTGGCCCTCTGACCCTTCCTCCTCTCAGCATGGCCAGCAGACTCCAACTGACTCTGGAGCAGCAACTCCCTCTTTGATACCTCTCACCCTTATTGGACACAGCTGTGCCTTGTTAAGAGTAAAACTGACTCTACTCTTTTGTAATTAGTACAGCTGCCCACATACTGCAGCAGTTCCTCTGAAGGGGCCAAGAAGAGATGAGTGCACTCAGAAAGGTGAAACACAGTTTGGAACCTGTAAAGGTTCCACAACATCAGAGTTCAGGTGTAAGAGCAACACCCTGCCCCCAGTGCTTCCTTCTCTTTCACGTGCAGCAGCCACACACAAACACATCCTTCAGGACAAGGCTTTTGCCATTTTTTGCCTTAACTACATGTTCTTCTTGTAAAAACAGTTTTGCCATCTCCATTTTTTTCTGCACACTTACAAAAAACAGGAATAGAAACCTTCCCATGAGGCAACCTTACTAATCATCCTTGCCTTCAGGAGCAGCCACAGCACATGTGGGAGGTGGCTTAGAGGTTTGAATCCAGGGCACCTCCTCCTGTCTTTGACACACATGGATTTCAACATATTAATATATTTCAGGTAATATATGTACATTAATATACATATGGTCACATGCACTTCCATAGTATGGCAAAACACTACTTAATGATCACACCCCTCAAAGCACACATCATTGAATACAGGAGGACAAAAAGTTGTCCCTGGGACAAAATAGCATAAGGAAGAACAAGGTCTATCCATCCCAACAGCCTGTCACTGCAATGTCCAAGGGCAGCTGCCTAGGGAAGCATGGGAAAAGAGCGTAAACCTGGGATAATGAACTAGCCCTTCCCTGAAGCACTTCTCCAGCCTCCAGCAGGACTAGAGGGATTGGTAGGGACATACTAAACTCCACACAGTCTATTTCTATTTAATATGTGAAAGAATTTTTTCCATAAATATAACTAGCTAGTTTGTTGGGAAGTTCTGGAATCTACAACATCCTGTGGTATTACAGAGTTTTACCACCAACTTAGTGAAGAACAACCTTTCTGTTTTGACCCAGAGTCCTTGAGTTTCATTCGGTTCCTGCTGGATGCTGACCAGGAAGATATCTTCACCTCCCAGTTTCCTAGACCTCTTCAGGCATTTGTTCAGGAGAGAGAGTCCCATTTGTTTCCTTTATGGAGCCTGTTCAGTACATTTGATCATTCAGGCTGCACTTTTATGAGCCTTTTCCAATTTTGTTGTAGCTTTATGAAGATGGGGCCAGAGCTACATGCAATATTCAAGACGCAGAAGCACCATCACACAATGTCAATTATGTTTTCTTTTTCCTGAAGCCTATGGAGAATCCAGCTAATCTTTCTAACCCCAAATCTTGCTCCTGAGTTATAATGCTCAGCAGAAAGAGGAGCTCAGGATTACTCCTCCTCCCCCCACCCCCATGTACCTCATTCATGCATTTTTCTGCATTTCACCTGTTACTTTTATCACTCACATGATCAGCACTGGATTTTTTTATGTAGCTCTTCAGTCAGCCCTCACTTTCCCTGTGACGAAATATGCAGTATGTCCAGTGAAACCTGCCACCTCCCTGCTCCTTTTGGGTCACCTGGGTTACACTGAACAGCACACATCCCACCGCAGGCCAGTCTTTCTACTGATGGGCTGTCCATGGGAAGAACTAGCATTTATTTCTACACTCCTTTCCATGAGGAATCCTCATCCTAAAGAAAGATTCTGGAATAGAAACTGTCCTTGAACTCCTCCACAGTGAATGAAAGAGCAGAAATCATTGACAGGGTGGTCTGGCCTTTTATTAGCTTGGTTAGGTTTTGTACTACACTCTACGTAGTCTCTGGTTTCCTGGCAGATTTACTCTTCTCTTGTACTTCAGAAAAGTGAGCTGTCTGTTTTGTGCTCCCTCAGAGGCTTTTTCCCTGTCTGCCTTGTTTTTATGCCTTATATATCTACAGTGTACTCTTAAGCACAACCTGCATTTAGGCCCATATGAAAAACCACATATTTTAGCAGCACAAATGCTGAAGGCTCAGGGTTTACACCATCATAACAGTCAATGGAAAAATATGTGAAAGCATCACCAGGGGCAGAATTAGACTTTGAATATCTGAAGCTTTTAAAAACAAAGCCAAAACAAACAAACAAAAAAACTAGCAAAACCAACTGAGAGGCTACATCAACGTGATTAACAAAATGTCAAGGGATAAGAGACTTATTTATGGGAAAACATATTTTACATCAGAGAAGGAACAAAAAGGAAACAGCCTGATGAGAAAATTATATAAATGTATATTAACAGAGACTATTGTGACTCAAAATTGAAAGAATCAGAGCAAAAATGACAAAAGAAATTATCAACAAAGCTTCACTATTCAGTCACTGAAAGCAGAGACAGGATCTTGAGAAGAAACACAAATCATGCAGAAGTAGCAGTATTTATCAGGTCAGAAGGAATATTTACTTCCTAAAATGAGTATGTAAGAACAGAGAAACACTCTGCTGTACTACACAATTAAATGTATTGTAGCACACAGCAAGCTTCAATATGACAACCCACAGCCAACAAGCAGCAGCATCTTTGTTTTTCACTTGGGAATCATGAGGAGTCAATGCAATAAAGTTTGTACTGGAAAACTGAACACAAAAAAAAGGTCATATTGGCAAACTATCCTGGACACCTTGGAAAGAAATGCAACTGTCTACATCTCAGAAAAATGAAACTATGTATTTATGGATAGAATACCATAAATACCATAGATACCAGCAAGTGACCACAGAAAGGAGAAAAATTAGAGGGAAAAAAATCTATTATAAGAATTCTTCCTACTGCTGGAACTTCTTTGGAGCACTGTGTATTTGACACTGATATTTCTGAAGTTTTTCTTTCATTTTCTGGGAAACTGTTTTAAGAAAGACAACCACATACTTGTATATATACCTGTATTACTTGTATTACAAGTAAATATAAACATTATAAATAAACTTTCTATTTTAATACTGGTGTTTATAATGGTTAAACAGTAACTTGATTTTTATTTTCCTTCCTAATATAACTCTCCTGAAGATGCACATCAGGTGACAACAGAGCATTCTTAAATGCTGCTCAGCAATTACAACAGCAAAGTGGCTGGTTTACAGCTATTAAGAAAGCAGGAGCACATTTAATTACAGAGATCGCTATCTTGGATTTCCCTGTAAAAGAGGCAATTCTGACCAGGGTGCTCTAGTGGAATGACACATTCATTCTGCTTTACCACCCCATGCAGAGTGAAGGCATCAGTAAATCCAAATATTAACTATGTTGGAACCCAAGGTGGGATTTATGATGCCATGCAAGGTCAAAGGTGACTACATTTGAGTGCACACCACTCTAAGAGACCCAGAACACACCCCCAGCCCCCTTCCTGAGGAGGGGGATATGGGAGCTCTGCACCCAAAGTATAGGAACAGAGGAGGAGCCCATGGCTGGGTTACCAAGGAGTGTGACCCCAGTGGCATCAGATCTCGTGCCTACCAACAACCCACAGCATGCTGCAAAGATTTCATGCCACAAACTGATGCAAACAATACCTGAACATATCTATTGAGATTTTTAGCCCCCTCATTACATCTGCGCTATCCTGCATATCCCTTGTTTCACCAGTAAGCAAACATCATATTATGGAGGATGGCAGCTACTGTCATTACTTAAAAATAGCAGAATTAATGTTATTTAGAAATAGGAAACTCTGAGTTTTCATCCCTAAAAACACACTCCCCACTTGTGGTGTATCTGATATTTCTTAAAACCATATGGGAAAACCTACTGTTGCACAAGATCAACAACAGCATACTTGAACAATCAAATGTGACGTCTCTGAAGATTTAGGAATTCCAGATGGAGATTTAATAATTCCAGGTGCTACTATACTATTGGTTTTCAAAGAGAACATAACCAGTCAAGATTCTGCAGTTTTTTAATTTAAGAAAGTAAAAAAAACAGTAGCATAATAAAGCAAGTCTTAAAAGTAACTGGGGTGAATACTAAAATAAGTCTTGATGTAACTTTTTTATCCACAGGGAAATGTAGGAATTGAAATTTAATTGACACAAAAAAACAAAACAAAACAAAAACACAGATCAAAAAATTCTGCAGCTCAAACCAGACACATTAAGGCTAAATCCCTGTAATTTACAAGTATCCATTACAGTTCTTGCTTAGATTTAAGAGACAGGACTTTGCCATGAAGCTGGTATTTAAGCTGCCAGTGGAAACATGAGTTTCATCAGCAAAGTCATTTACAGCTTCTTTTAAAAGATAGTTCTTGAAGGCCCTTGCACTATTGTCCACCTGTAACTTTATCAACTGCTATCAAAGTTTATCGTCCCAATAAGAGGATGCTGCAGGGACAGGTTCCCTACTTGAGGGAGCCCTGAGCACAGAAATAAACCAGCCTTGGAACAGAGAAGTGAACTAGAGAAGCGCCAGACCACCCCCGACCCCAAATTATGCAGTCTGCACTGCACAAAAATACACCAAGTTAAAAGTAAAAAGGCCTAATAAATGGGATTTATTTGCATGCACAGAGGCATCAGGCCCTGTGCCAAAATACAGCCAGTGAGCTGGTGGGGCTACACACACACCAAGCCAGTGCAGAAGGGAATCGGGGGCTTGGGAGCAGTTGGAAGAGGCCGGGGAAATTGGGTGGATTACAGCAGTCACATAATTTTTTAATAATCTGGACAAGACTAGGCAAAATATAGAGCACCATTTGCATGTGGCAGCACTGTATTTTGTGGGAAATACAGCTTCAACTCATCCAGGCAGCTCTCAAGCTGTCCTCACTGCTGGGTTTCAAAAAACAAGGGGAGATCCTCGTTCGAAGGGGAGGTGGGATCCATGGCCAAGCAGCATGACAAAACCCAGCGAGCAGCCTCCCCCTCAGCCTCTCCTGGGATGTAAAGGCACTGTGTCCATCCAGGAGACACTGCATAGCCCCAGGATTCCTCCCTGAATTTAATATAAACAAAACTCTGTTTGGTATTCTCCAAGAGAAGCAATTCACAAACAGCAGGCGTTCAGGAGTAATGATCATAAACCAAACCCCTGCTCAGAGCTGTATTTTCCTGAGAATAGCTGAAAAAAAAGTTGGAAGTGCCTGTTTGTGAGGCAACGAGGTACACCTGATCCCTCTGTGTACATCACCGTCTACTTGATCACACAAGTGAGTAGCAATTCAAGCTGGCAATTACATTCTAATTTTCAGCAGGGCTCTGAGATGTGCCACACTCTGTATCAGGCTTGACGGGGTGGATGCAAATAATGCACAGTGCATGTCCTGAAACGTAACTTTTCACTTAGAGCTCTCTGGAGCACGATTATTCTGCCCTATGGCTCAGACTGGCTCAGTGCTGCTGTACATGCTGAGCGCCTCAGCAGAGCCTGCCTATCCAATGCTCTCCCTGACAACAATAATCAAAAACAAGGAGGCAAAAGAGGGTGAAAACACATTTCTGCATCTTCTGGTACAGAATGATGCAATAACTCTTTCCAGGTCAAAGACTGTGTTGGTGGAATCAGGTGGAGTTTATGACACAGAGCAAAGCCTACTTCACTGGGCGACATTCCACCTTCTGTAACTCATTCTAAGATTCCCTGTTGTCATCATTGCCCACAACCATAAATCACAGCACATGTCATAGCCAAGACAGACACAACACTGTTTAGAGTGAGAAACCTTCCACGAGCAGCATCACACAGCCTCCTGACTTTTACTTCCTGAAAGGACTAAAACTTTCTTTTTAGTCAAAGGGAAATGCAAACATTCCCTGTAGTTGTAAGCAAACCCTCAGGCAGCACCACACAGCCTTCTGGTTTCTAATACAGTTTAAAGGGGTAAACTTTCCCCAGACAGCACCACGCAGCCTTCTGGTTTTTTCTCCCTCCTACCCACCCAGCTAACTCCTTCCTGTCCCTCACCCAGCCCCCTCTGTGTGTTCCCTGCACAGCAGCTCACCTTCTCTGGCCCTCTGACCCTTCCTCCTCTCAGCACAGCCAGCAGAATCCAACTGACTCTGGGGCAGCAACTCCCCCTTTGATATCTCTCATCCTTATTGGACACAGCTGTGCCTTGTTAAGGGTAAAACTGCCTCTGCTCTTTTTTTTTTTT
>VXBU01011437.1:2541-44710 GCA_013400315.1 Bombycilla garrulus | reverse complement strand
TTTTTTTTAGTTACTTTGTAAGTAGTACAGCTGCCCACGCTTTTGTAGTTAGTATAGCTACCCACACCCTGTGACATTATTTCTTGGGTAATTTTTCATTTATTTTAAGCACTACAGTATTATATATTTTCAATCACTTAAAGACCATCAGAACATCATGGCTGGACACGACGTGCAGTGAGTTGCCCAACCCAAGCCTTCTGGGCTTTGCCAGGTCTGTCTGCAGAATTTGTACACTTTATTGAACATTTTCTTATTCAGTAGATTTTTGTATGTCCTGTAAAATGTAGGAATGCTGCAGAGTACTGAGTAGCCATATTTGTTTTGCTATTGTTGTTGTGATCTGACAGAATTCTGACTTCCATGCTAGTGAGGACTTTTGAAGTCAGAATCAAGTTTGGTTTTTTTTTTTTAATCACAAGAAAACTTGCCTTGGAAGAGATATCCAGAAGTCTAGTTACTCTCATTTAACACTGATTTGACACAAGTTATTCCCACCAGTAAATATCTCACAATAGGCAAAAAATTGTCTTTCTTGAAATTTTTGAGATGACTGTCTCAAGTCTCAACACTTCTGCAAATGTCACCCAGCCACAGAAAATGAGCAGTATATAAATAACCCACTCCAAACCCACTGTTATTTTCATACACCACCCAGAAAGTTGGGTGGCTCACTACACATGATAATGAAGAATGGGATGCACATCTTCCAGAGATTTCACAGAAGTGATTGCTGGTATGAGTCAACATTCATGCCCTAATACTGAACAGTTTAATCACAGGCCAGAACAGGATATCCAAGCACAAAAGCAGGTACACACTTTTAATTATTAGAAACATGATTGCATTCTCATGGTTGAATTATCTCTATGTGTGGTGCAAGACAATCATGCTCCAGTGCACTCTTCAGATCATGACTGAAGAAGCTTCCATGGAGAACAGTTTTTGTAAAATCTTTCTGTTGATACAAAACAGAATGGTTTTTTTTGAGTATTAACCCCAGAAGTTTATCTTTGATTCTGCTTACAAACTGAGCGTTACAGCAGTAGCTCTCTAAGATCTACCTATCTGCAGTCGGTGTTTTGGCCTCTATGGCAGACTGGGACTCACCAGGATCTTTGCCCAAACAAGTTTCGGCAGCTTGAATTACAACTCAACTGATCAACCAAGTAGCAGATCCTAGCAAACATGGAATTGCCCCTTTGGGCCATGTCCCATGACTCACAGCTCTGGGCAGCAAAATGGCCAATTCATCTATGAACTTTCTATTTCCATCACTCCGGAACTCCTAATACAGCCAAGCCTGCAGCACTCTACTTTCTGCTACTCTGTCTTATCCCCTCCTCTTTTCATGACCTCACAGACCCTTCAGAGCTCTCTCCTTCCTCACTCCTGCCTCTGAGGGCCTGCCCACATGCATCCCTTTACTTGCTGGATCAGCTCCTTGTCTTCTCTGCTGCATCTTGCTCCCTTAGACTGGAAACCTTTGTAGGCAGTGACAGTCCTGGCATACTTCAATAGATCCTTGTGACAGTCTCATGCCTGAAAATAACAACAGCTATTTAATATATTAACCCTGTGATATTATTAACAGTTCAACTACTATTATTCTTACTGTGTTAACCATATAACAACAATAATAACAATAACAACAATAATAGTTCTTGATATTACCCATTGCCACACACAGATTTCTGAATAAAAGTGAAATGTCTCCCTAGCAGCAGCTCTACTCTATGACATGCCAACATCACCTTTAGCAGGCACACCTGATCTTCCAGGCCCATATTTTAATTCAGCCAGGAACTACATTGCATTGCTGCAGCCTCAAACTAACATATTGTCTGTCAGACAGAGGCAAAAGCATATCAGGATTGCTGCTAAAAGGTTCAGCACATTAGAGGCAATTAAAAAAAATAATGCAGTTTTGAATTTCTTGAATTCTTGCTTCACTGCCATTCCCATCTCCCTGGAGGGCAGGATTTCTGTATTTCTGTTGCAAGTACCTGCCTCTACAATGACATCAGAGTGTCCTGTTTGCTATTGCTCTCATCTGGTAGCAGCTGCTCTATTCACCCAGAAGAGGCTGACTTTGTGCCTGCTGGTGCTGACAGTTCAAGCTGAGAGCTGGCGAGACAAACAACCAAACTTCTGACAATGGCAGCCAGGCAGGGCATTGGTTTTGTTCCTGACAAATACTGTAACAAAAATCACAGCCAAGAGCCAGCCAGCTGATGGTGTGATACCTCTTGAAAGGAAACATTTTCTCAAAGGAGAGCACTCCTTCCCAGCAGGGACTTTGAAAGATGAGAGGAGTAAGTGTGAGTGGAAAAAGGCACCTCTTGGAGCCACAGGAGGTGTTCTCAGTCCCACAGTGCTGTTCCTCTGGGGCAGAGTCAGGAAACCCCGCCCTGAAAGAGAGATGAGCTGTTCCTGCAGTCAGTGCTGGCAGCCCAGGACAGCCCGGTGCTGATAGCAGGGGGGACACACACAACACAGCTCAGTTCCTGGCTAACAAGTCGTGTGCTGCAATAATAACCTGGAAAATATTTTTTTGTTTGTAATCTGAACAAAGCTGCTATGCATATCCCTGAGCAAAACACAAGGTAAGTCCCTGAACTACTGCCATGCCAACCTGGCTTCCAACAAAATGTAAAATGCCCTAAGGCATTCATTATCTTACTAGGGGAAGAGAAAAAAGTATTTTATAGACAGCTAATGTGTGCCTAAAAATACATGCATATTTCAGTTACAATTCAAAATGTTGCTTTTGTTGTCAGAATTATTCATAAAATGAAAATCTGATATTCTCAGCATATGTGAACTCTGGATTCATTTTACGAGTCACTGCTGTTGTCCAATTTTTTATCTCAAAAACTACATGCAAGGTATTTCAAGTTGAGATGGAAGATGTGTGCTAATGTCTTTACAAAAAAAATTGATGGGTGTTAACTTCTTTGAGATGGGCCTTAATGTCTCTACTGACTTTGGGCAGGAGGTTTCTTACCAGGCCCAGACAGTCTGACTCCTGAAACAAACAAATGGCTCAGCAGAAGCCTGAGTTTCTGAACTTTGGGAGGAAATTACATATTAGAGGGGGTGAATATATGGTAGGCTGTTCGGGAAGGCCAGACCTTCCTGGTATATCAGCTGATGGGGAAAGGAAGAGGGCAGCATGCAGCCAGGAGCTCACTGCTGAGCCACTTAGATGCTCATGAACCTGTGGGATTCATCCCAAAGTGATGAGGGAGCTGGCAAATGAGCTTGTGAAGCCACTCTCCATCATTTACCATCAGTCCTGGCTCCCTGGGGAGGTTCCAGATGACTGGAAACTGGCCAGTGTGACACCTATCCACAAGACGGGCTGGAAGGAGGATCTGGGAAACTACAGCCATGGATCTCCAGGGGCTGTGGGAGGATCTCTGCATCCCTGTGGATCTCCAGGAGCTGTGGGTGGATCTCTGCATCCCTTTGGATCCCCAGGGGCTGCAGGGGCACAGTTGCCTCACCATGGTCTCACCACAGGCCGCAGAGAAATGTTGTCTCCTGCTCCTCCTCCTGCAGTGTCTTGGGTATCTGCAGAGCTGTTCCTCTCATGCATTCTCACCCCACCCTTCTCTGGCTGCAATTACATCTTGCAACAACTTTTTTTTTTTCCCCTCAATCTGTTATCCCAGGGGCATTTCTGACAGGCCCAGCCCTGGCCAGCCACACATCCACCTTTGGAGCTTCAGGGATGGGCTCTGCTGGACATGGTGGAAGCTTCTGGCAGCTTCTCTCTTACAGAAGCCACCCCTGTGACACCCCTGGTACCAACCCAGGCCAAGAAAAGCTGACACAGCCCTTTAATACCTTTCTTCCCAGTCTCCTGCAGTCACAGAGCCCTCTGCAAGGCCTCCTTGGAGAGAAAATGCCTAGTCATGGACTAGGCCCTGCTTCCCACTTTGAGACCATCTCTCATCTCTCTGGCTACATTCCAGATGTCCTAAGACTATAGGTTAGCTCACCCTGACCCTAAACTATTGGCTAGTTTACCAATCCTAACTAACCCTATAAAAACCCCTGCTTCTGCCCAGTTCAGGAGAAGATGGCATCCCTGGACACCCTTCATGGAACCTGCATTAAACTACTTTGTGAAATATTCTACACGGTGCTTCTCATCTCTTCATTCCCTGAGCTAGCAACAGCAAAACCTGGCAGGCTAAGAGCTGGAAATCACTAATAGCTGAATCACTTGAAGAGCAGAACTGCCTGATAGCCTCAGGCCAAGCTTGCCAGGTTAGCCCTGCAGCTAGGGAATCTGCTGGGGATCTCCAGGACAAGAGACGTCCCTCCCGGGACCTCACTGTCCGGGCTATCTGCAGCAGCAGGGGTCTGACCCCCTGGACCCCAGCCGCATTACCAGTCCCAAGCCCATTCCCCCTGGCAGCCTCCTGCTGCAGCAGGAAGCTCAGGTATTAGAGACCAGGTAACACCCGAGCAATGCAGTTGAAAACCCTTCACCAAGGGAGCCTGCCCATCTGTCTCAGGAAGCAGAGCCTCCTGGGCCACCTTCTCCCTGAGCCTGTGAACAGTATCAGTAATGAGAACACCTCATCAACCTGCACTGGCAAGAAAAAGTAAACTCCCTCAGTTTAGTACCTGCAGTACCTTTAGTACCTCATCATTGCAGATGCCTCTCCATTCCCATGCCTGGTTGTGGGGGATTGGGGTGTTGTCCCATTTGTTGCAGGGGAACCTGATGACCGATACTTAAGTGTATTTGCAAGATGAAGACTTGCCGGGCCAGAAGGGGGAAGGAGGAAGCAAAGGAAAATCATCACCGTGTTGGTTTTTCAACCAGAGAAGACACACTCAGAGCTGTGGTTGCTTGGAAAAGAAAAAGGAGCTCACCATAACCCAGGAGCTTCCGTTTTTTCCTGCTGCTGCTGCTTCTGCTCGCCCCGCTGGGACGTCACTGAGACTGCAGGAAGAACGGTGACCCATCTAATCCATCCCTGCACCAGAACTCCTGCATTCCATCTCGGAGCTCTTTCTTTCTCCTCAGAGGGGCCGGTCGGAGCCATCTACGACTACAGACTGCCTACAGGGTTCGTGAAGCAAGGCCTTCCCCATCCCTCTTGCCGGCTCTGCCGCAGGGTGGGGGTGTCCCTGACCTTTTTTTTCTTTTTTCTTTGTAGTTGTTGTTGTTGTTAATACCATAGTTATTGTTCATTTGTATCTTGTTATACTCATTAGTAAAGGACTGTTATTCCTCCCCATATCTTGCCTGAAGGCCGCTTAATTTCAGTAATTCGAAGGGGGAGGGGTGTTTCTGAGGGAGGGTTCTGCCTTTCCCAGCAGATACCTGTCTTCAACCTAAGACACTGGTTTAGAGAAGAGATTGACAGTCCCTAACTCCCAATTCAGGTCTGTCTCCAGACCTGCAAGGCTCTCCCTGCCTTCACGTAAAGGCCTGGCCACCCAACCCCATTCAATTTCAGCTCCAGTTAGAGAATCAATGGGCAGGACCACACTGTTGACATTTCTTCTCTCTCATCTGTCACTGGGAATGAAACAAACAAGGAGTTTTGATTCCAGGACAGCTAAAACTGCTGAAAAGCACAGCTGGACAAGTTCATCACAAATAAATCCAGCTACTGATATTAAACTACCTGGATATCTCCCTCTCAGCAACTCTAAGGGACACCAGTTGCTGGGGGATAAAAGAGCATTTTTGACTGCCAGGCTTACAGTAGTCTGACATGCTTTGCTAAGGATCAAGGCTGGTGCTTTCCATATCATGTGCCACAACAAACCCTCTTGAAACAGCTATGGAACCAAAACCAGGAGGGAAAAAACGTAAATACGAAGGAAAAAAAAATGAACAGAGTCAAAGAATAAAAAAGAGGAAAGGATATTATTTTACTGGCATGATTTTAGCACTATGGTTTCTCACTGAATAGCAGCAGCAATACTTGAAGGACAATAAAAGGCTTAGCCTGAGGTTTCTTTTTAAATGTGAAATAATCCTAATATATTATGTATCCAGGAGAATAATCCAGAGCCCTAGCGGTGAGACTTCTTCAAAGACCTAAAATGCACCCAATTCTAAGTTGGAACAAAGCTTCTAAAACAATGTTAAGAAAATTTCTGAATACAGAAGCCATGTATTCTTTTCAGAATATTCATTCAGAAAAGCTACTTAAGTCAGTGGGATTCTCCTTTCATGCTTTACCATCTTCTTTCTTAAATACTGCTATGTATTCCCATGTTTTAGTTAACATTTCAAACTTTCCTGTTTCCCATCATTTCTGTAAATTGTAAAATAAATAAAAAGCCTGATTAAAGCCATACTAATCAGCACAGTGGTACTTATTTACTGAAAATCATGTCTGGGCTTCTGTTTTAGCCTCCCATTCATGAAGAAGCAAACACTTAAGAAAATGGAGTGTACCCTATTATTTTTTTCTTACATTCCTATTTTCAAAGGGAAAAAAGAAAAAAAAGTAAATCCTCTGTTATTTACTGTAAGCATTATGCAAACTGACAGGCAGGGAAATGAAGGTGAAAATCAGGGAGCACTGAAAGCCCCCCAAAATCCCAGGATACTGTTTTTTACATCAGCCTTGCCAGCAGACTCTCCCATGCTGCCTTGCACTGACTGTTC
The DNA here is from genome assembly GCA_013400315.1 of Bombycilla garrulus. Taxonomy (NCBI): domain Eukaryota; kingdom Metazoa; phylum Chordata; class Aves; order Passeriformes; family Bombycillidae; genus Bombycilla; species Bombycilla garrulus. The sequence goes on along the minus strand of VXBU01011437.1, from coordinate 38,061 downwards.
CTGCTATTTCCATACATGGAGATCTCACCATCAGCATTTGGGAGCAGAGTGAGACACACTGTGAAGGCTATGGAAAAAGAGACTGCAAGAGCCTGCCTCCTTTTTTAGCACTTTGTCCTGTAAAATTGGCTGAAATGACGTGGTCTATAGGCACCTGGAGTAGCAGCATTGCTATTTTCCCTGATGCACAGAAGTGCTGCCATCCCTCTAGAGCCTTTCCATCACAGCTGTACAAAAGTCACCAAGCCAGTTCAGCTCCCCCTCCTTTCCAAAAGGAAAATAGTGAATTCAGTTAACTCTACCGGACAGTTTTATAGCCCAAATGAAATGGAGTGGAGCCCAAACAAGCCCATCTTTCCCCACTGCCCCTTGGGGCTCCTTCTAGCAGGATTTTGTAGGCAAAGGAAGAACAATCTGAGACTGGGTGAAGAGAGGAGATGAGGATCTGTTCTCACATCTCTGTCTCATGCTCTGCATCCTTATCACTCAAGGAAAAGAAGGTTTTGTTTGTTTGCTTGTTTTTCATTAAAACAGAGCAATGTCTCATCTGCACTCCATCAGGTTTTTTTCTTAATAAAACATCCCTCCTAACTGTAAGGTTGGGGGGGGAAGAAAAAGGTGCACACAGCCTACTGTGTCCTGGGGAAATAGTTTCCTAAATTGCTGTTATGGAGCTCTCAGGGAAGAAAGGTAAGGAAATCAACATCCAAGTATATTAGAAAGTCCATTTTCAAAACTTGTTTTCTTTACTCAGTTTTCTGCTTCCTCCTTCCTGTGTGAATTGTCAGTGCACATCACTGAGGGCTCCTGGTAACCTTGGCAACCCTCACATCACCACTGGCACCCAAGCCCAAAATAAGTCCCTTTAAAGCCAAGTGTAGTTACTGCCAAGACACTTCCCAGTGTTGACGTATGTAAGGTCACAGAGCTAAAGGATCAGGACTTCTCTCCAGCTGGAGACACTCAGGTGCTTCTGATCTGCCCAAGCCTGAAAATGCTCATTTCCTCTTTCCTCAGTGCTGCCAGTGGCTCAGCCTCTGAGCCCATGCTGGCCTTGCATGTGTTCATGGGGCAATAAACCATGCACTAAACCCACAGCTGACATTAATTTGAGCAAGAGGGCTCTTGATGATATTTTTTCTTTTGTCTAATTAATTAGCAGAAGTGACAAAACAATTCAGTTACAGGAAATAATGAACAAAAGATCTCAGATAATTAACCATTAACTCAATGGAGAACGATTCTTCCTTCCACTACGTAAATTGGTTTATAAATTTCAGTGCCCAACAGCATTGCTTTTCATCAGTCCTTGAGAGAAACAACTTGCAGGGCAAGCCCATTAGATGATATATCAAGGCAAAAAAGCCTTACATGATCAATTCATTACCCATACTGTTACCACAGAGGCATAATTATACTAGAGCTCTGTGACTAATTAGTGAGTGAATTCTGCCTTGAGAGAGGTTTTTTGTGAACAAGTTGTTTGTTAGGTGACTGTGAAGCTCTCCAATCCCAGAATACTTTAAATTCTTTTATCTCCGGCCTTTGTCCGACACAGATATTTTGCAAACACTTAGTTTCACTAACATAAATTCATATTATATGGGCTAGAAACTGAAGTGTTTCTCTCTATGAGTGAAATGACTGATCCCACCTGTGTGGCACGACCAAAAGACACAACTTTATTTAGTACTTTGAAAATCCATCTGGCAAGATCCCAGCAAGCTGTGGCAGATGCTGTTGTCAGAACATGTCTCTGCTGTGCCACTGTATTGCTTGTGGAGATCCACACATTTGTTTCCACTGAATGAAGAAAATGAAAAAATAAAATATTTGACAGAAAATAATTAGTGCTTAAAAAGGCCCAGTTTATACTTGGATAGAGTAGCCAGAGGATCAGATTGCTCTGCTTGGCCACTCAGAGAGCATCTCCCTGTTTTAGCAAAGGAAAAGTACAACAGTGACGAGCATCACAGAGCCTGTGCTCTCTCCTCAGAGCCAGGGATGTGCCACACTGGACACCACAGGCTACAGACAGAAAGGCCTAAAGGGGACCACAAAGCAGAAAGAAGAGGAAACCTGGACACACAACTAAGGAAAGAAAGAAACAAACACTTCCTTTTCCTGCTGCTTGAGAGACATCTTCCTTTCCTCCCAGTTCTTGTTTCTGCTCAGTCTTTCAAGGACAGATGACTTGGTCCAAGCAAACCCACTTCCTATGGGTCTGCTGCTTTCAGAAGTGCATCTATTCAGAAGCAGATTTTTGACATGACACCCAACAGTGGCCAGGGCATCATAAAAAGGTAACACAAAACTGGCACAAGCTTGAACACGAAGCAGAGCAGAAGAGGGGCAGAAACAGCAGGAAACCATTCTGATCCAAGTCAAATACATTTCCCCATTGGCAGGAAAGAGATCCTTAGCCAAATAAAGGCTAGAGACATTCCATTTATTTCCTGTCCACCTCTGCCCCTGCTTGCTACCATCCCCTCTGTTGTGTCATTCGATTGCCATGGCTGCTTTGGGCTCTTTGACTTCTCCCTTCCAGGAGGCTGGCTGGGTCTCCCCCTGCAGGCACGTCCTCAGGTGTTTGGGCAGGCTATCTTGTCCATGCACCCAAGAACAGATTTGCCCTCTAGGGCGTGGAATTAAGAACTGGCAGGAACTCTGAACAGATTTTATCTGCCTCCATTGCATGAGCCACTGGGAATCAAGCAGTAGTCTTCCTCACACATTCCTTGCTGTGCAGCTGCCCATGGCATCATCAACATCCTTCATCTCTTCTGTTCCCATGCAGGGCACAAACATCCGAATGGCGTTTCTGCTCTTTCACCATAGATTTCATGCAGGACTTTGAGGGGTGTTTCACAGCAGAAGGTGTTCAAGATGAAGCTTCCATCAATCCTGCTGGACTTCCTTTCCTCCTCCATGGCTGCTGGTCATTAAATGATGGAAAAAAGGACCTAAGGAGCTGTTGTTGGATCTGCCTAGAGGTTTCTCATTGTCTTTGGGTGACTGAGACACTCATCTCCTTGATTTACAGAAATCTCTGCTCCCACATGTGAACACTCAGTTTATGTCTGGCTGTCCCTGAAATTCCCCACAAAATGTCAGAAGAGATCTGGGAACACTCACAGAAAAGGTTGCACCAGTTTTCTGATAGCTCTTTGCGCCTATGTCTTCCAGACCTTCCCCAAGATGCAACACTTCTAAGAAAATAGATGAGAGGTGAGAGCATTTCTAAAAAAAATATCAGGATGAGCATACAATCTGCCTGCTTTCTAGAGCCTCCTCACTTCAGCAAAGCCACAAGCCATTAAAATTTAATCAAAGGCACAACATTCCTGTCTGTCTTCTATTTCAGAAATACAGCCAGTGACTAGGAGTAGGAGAGTGGCTACTTAAAGTTTGGGAGAAATCTAGAGTGTACTCCATGGAAAATCTTTTCTGAATGATCCTCATAATTTATTTTATGCCACCTAATTCTTTAGGTAAGTAAAAACTCAACACTTCTCTTTAAAGACTCATTTATTCTGTTGTAACAACAAACCACCTCATCTATCAGGACTGCTGATTTCGCAGCCAAACCATTTTCCTTGGGGCTTAGAATTACCAAGAGCACCAATTTAATATGCAAATGGACCAACTGATAAAGGGAACCCAAGACTCTGAACTCTTCTTTCAAAGAAACAGCAGCCCTTCTTGCCAAATACAATTGTTACTGAAATTGCAATGACTAAAGCAATCCTGAGCTGACACTGCCACGTGGGAGGACACTGATGAGAGATTAAGTCTTGGATCTAATCTGCTCTATTTAAACAGTAGTTCAACATCACTGGAGCACAGTAAATGCTTTTCTAACTCCATTTATTTCAAAGGGCTTGGCCAGGATTGCTACCTGCTTGTAACCAACTTCAGAAGGACGGAATTAAAAATACAAGACTTCAAAAGGATCAAACAGCTACTAAAAACACACATGGGAGGAGAAAAAAAAGCAAAAAAAGAGAAAAAAAAGGAGTAATTGGCTAAAACAATCCACTTTGGAATAAAAAGGGCTCAATCAGGATTGATGTTGAGGCAACTGGAATGAATATTTCCTTTTGCAACTGCCCCTTGCAGCATATGACAGAGAGAGGGTATCACATCCCAGATATTGGGCAGGGAATCCTTAGCAGCAGCTTGGCTGCCTGAGATTCCCTGGCCAGGAGAAGGCTGGAGCTGTGTGCAAACCAGACAGGACACTATGACTTCAGATGAAGTAGATTAACTTCAACACAATATTTCCCTCACAGAAAAGAAGTTGTTACTGTCAGGACCAGCTAGAACAGCTCCTCTGCAGAGCTATCACAGAATACATCAAAGGCAAAGATTTCTGTTATTGGCAAGAGTACTCAAAATTAGATAAGCAGCTGAAAATAAGGGGAAGAGGACCCTTCAAACTGACCTGCCAAATATTGTAATTGCTGAGCTGAAATTTATCCCTGGATGTGCCAGGGCACCTCCCACTGCTGTTCCCCATGATTCAGTTACCAGACACTCACTGAGCATAACAGGGAAGCATTTCTCCTTCTGCATTAATCAAGATATGGAAAAATCCCATAAGAGAACAAAAGAGTACCTCTGTGGTATTCCCCTATTCCAGCATTTACTGACATTCATGAAGAATTCGCAGAAACTCCTATTGTCTTCAAAATGGAATTCGCTCTTGAGAGAGAGGTTCAATTCTTTAACCTGCATCCCTCTGCACAGTGACCTGACAGCTCTGAAACAGAGCACATTAGTGGTGTTGATCTGTTCTCCATGACCTCGAGGCCAGAGGATAGCTTCTTCATTTGTAGATCAGTTTGCAAAAGAGCTGAAAACACCTGTGTTCAGCCCAGACCTCTCCCAGCCCCACTGCACAGCACCCACTGCTGTGGCACAAAGACATTTTCAACCTTTTCTCTGTTACAAGTACTTAAAACATGTAAATTATACTATATTTTTAATAAATACTATTTTTTCCCTAGTATATTTTTGAGTTTCAGTAAGCAAGACTAATTAGTGTTGGAAAGGACCTTAGTTAGAAAAAAAAAAATTTCCTTAAATTCTGGTGCCTCTGTAAGTAGCAAGGGACACAAAAAGTTACTGAGAACAAGCCAGTCAACCTTTTAACAGGCATCCATTCCTCTCTCAGGTTTCAGCTCTCAACAGCAGTCAGTGGAAAGCACTTTGTTGACGTATTTTGAGATACCATCTTTTAAATACATATTTTATATATATTTAAACTTACAACATTTGTAAAACTTGATCTTCATTTTAGTAAAAAACAGACTGAGAAATGCATCTGTACATCAAGAGGAAAGGTCAAGTAACAGTGGTGAGTAAATGAACCACCTCTCATGTATTTCCTGATGTGGCTACTCTGACTCCAACAGGAGCCTTACTTCAAACCAGCAAACTGCAGCACAAGAGCTCTTCCTCAGCCCCATCCCAGTCCACACAATAAGCAGCTCTGTTCTGGCTCTCAGCTCACAAAAGCACATGAAATGGTGCTACATCTAGGCCTTGATGGTATTCATCATCATTCCGGGTTTGACACGAGAGTCCAGTATTATACTGGGGTGATGTATTTCCTTTACCCTCTGGAATACATCAAACCTCAAGTGAGGGCAGCTGAAGAATGCTTTTCTCTACCTGCCAAAAAGCCTGTCCCTAGGGCCTGAATATCACTAGGCTCTGGCTTTAGTAGGCCTTATGATTTCACCTCAACATTTTAATTTAAATCTTATTTTTTTATCATATCTTAATTTTATTTCTAGTTCATCATTTTAAGAACAAGACCGAGACAAATGTGAATTGGGAAAAATACTCCTTCTTCAGCTGGTATGTATTAGCAGTCAATAGTAAATTGTGATCTCATTTTTCAGAAGAAAGGAATTCTGGCCACCCCAAACACAAAGCAGGGCAGATTATCCTCCAACAAACTCAGTTTTGTCAGAAACTTACCTGAAGCAAAAAAAATTTGTGGAAACTATTTATTTTTCCCCTGTTCCCAAAATGCTGTAGCAAGGATGAATCCTGACTTCTAAATTTTCAGGAGAAACCTGTCATGTTTTCACGCAGGTTGCTTGATAACATCAATTGAAAATGCCAATAACCAGAGAGCTGGAAAAGCCCTGGAAATTGGTTTCACTCCTTTGGCTGCTCTCTGTTCCAGAGCTGAAAATAAGAAAACTGTAGTCTTGATCCACAGATAAACCCAAGGCTCACCCATGTTCTCCTGGGTTAACAGATACTGTTCCAATGGAAATGGAGCCTAAAGCCCATTCCAAGTAAACCACTGAGGAGGCAGCTCCTGCCCAGCCCCAGATATCAACACCAGCACTTTCCATTTTGTTCCTATTTTGTTCCCATGGGCTGGGCCCATACCCTGTTGTACAGGATTTCCTTGGGGGTTTAATTAAAAGGCAGATGAATCCTTTTAATGATGCCTCCTTTCAAGGCATCTGCCAACCCTCCCATCAGTCCCTTTAAGTGCTGCTGCTGGCAGGCGATATTGCTTTACATTGGATATTGTAGAAGAAGGCAGAGTACTGATATTTCAATAGGTTGATAAACTTTTCAGAACATGAATTGTCTCACATTCATTTGGATTCTATTTGTACCCTCAGCAAACCAGTACATCTCACTGGGAAACTCCATGCCATCCTACATGGGAGTTCCAAAGTGCACCCATAAAGGAAATCAAATCCTAAAAGTTGTGTTTGGGTCGCCCCCACAAGCGCTTCAACCTTAGTCAACTCTTTTTCCCCAAAAAGCCAGACAGCAGTATTTGCTGTGGAATGCTCAGGAGCTGTAGTGTTTTAAACACAAACCTCCCATATTTCATCCTGCATAGAAGCCAGAGATCAGAGAGTCCAGTAGTTTTAAAAAGCAGTGGATCTCCCCTAACTTCCTCTGTCCCTCCTGCCCAATATACCACCCATGCAGTTAAAGAATAATCATGATCTCTGGTTAAAAATTCACCAGGACCCCAATACACTTCAATTTCCTCCTCACGCCATAAAAATCAATCTTCCCCAGTCAGACAGACTTGCCCCATGTATTCTGTAACAGATATTACATCTTGGATTCTTACAAATGCTTGGAATACTCCTGTACTTCAGCCATTTCTGCAGGACACCAAGGAGTTGTATGCACTGCCATACTCACCCTCATTAGTAAATTAATTAATAGCCAGAAAGGGAAAGAGTCAGGAAAAAGGTCAGAGGCTACAAAAGTCTCACCACTGTAATCCCAGACATCTTCATCTCAAGTCTCAGAATCCTCATAATGGGTTGATTTGTGAATTTGACTGGCCATTCCCAGAGAGGGTGACTAACTTATAAAAAAAATCTCATTTTTCTTGAAGACATTTCTTACATTTTTCTGCTTCAGACAATTGAGATTTTAAAATTCCATTTTCCTCTCTAAGGGAATCTACCAGTATTTCCAATTTCTCTTTAATTTATTTTTTTAAAAGCCAACTGTATTTTTAGCACATCCTTTTTGGGTTAAATCACTGTATACACCTCCACCAGGAGCACACCTCTAGGAGCGAGAAAAGCTGTTTCTCCCTCCCAGAACAACATATATGAAATAATAATAATAACAACAACAAAAGTTACATTATTATCAGTTTCATTGTAGTTATTATTGTTAATATTATTATTATGATTATTGTTATTGGTGATTCATTTCCATTTCCTTTGAAGGATATGTGTGAATTTCTATAGAGCATTCCAAGCCATCAGCATTGAAAGCTGTTATTGATACTCCTGTCTCATTAAACCCTTCTAAGCTAGTAATAAGAAAATATAATTTTCTTTATTTTTAAGTTAATAAAACATAACTAAGGGGACATGTAAGAAACCCAGTATATGGGATGGAAAAAGAGGTCATGAGAAAGCTAGTCACTGGGGTTTTACCTTTCTGTAGTTCTGGTAAATGAATGGGGGCGAGGGTGCATTTTGCAGCTTTTGAAATTTTATTTCTTTTAATTATTTTTTTTTGCTATAGTAACAGCAGAGAAAGATCTCTGCACAACTGGACTATATTATAAAAATTCTGTATTCAAATAATACAATATGAATTTTAAACATTTCCATGCCAGAATGCCTTGCTCTGTGGGAAGACAGTATTCTCTTCCTGATTGTGTTGTCATTAGAAGTTGTGATTATTATACCCGTGTCATTAACTACTTTTTAGCTCTGTCTCTGGTTAATTGTTCACTCCACAGCAATCTTCTTCTCATTCATGCATTATTTATGAGGCTTTTAACCAGCCTCTTGTTTACTGACATCTGATTTACTTGATCTCCTCTCATCCATTGTTGGAATGGAGCAATATTCCTCCTGACTGTTCCCAGGCTCTGGCCATAAGCTATGGCACAGCATTGTCTCTTCGAGATGGATCTTCTGTCCAGCCATTACTTTTGAAATATTTGTTTTCTGCAAATCGTCCTTCACAGATTTATAACATTTTATTTGAAATATATGGATAGAAGAGTGCTTGTGGAGGGCTAGGAGCACATGAAACTGAATTAAAAGCATTGCTGTTTATGATACATGTGTTGGCCTCAATTTGGCTCATGATTTAAAGAAATCACGCAGATGGACAGATGTAAAATCAGTCCTGGATGAAATTGATGGTTTGAGGGCAATCCCATGAGCAATAAAAGCCAGTTTAAGTTCAACCATAGCAGAACAAATTTGGAGAAAAAAAACCCAAGCAGTAAAACTCCCTTCTTTCATCCTTTGTCTTTCAGTAGCTTTACGGCTCATATAAAGACAAAGGTCTTAATTTTTTCTCCCCATGTTAGGTAAAGAGAGACAGCTGATGCTATAACATTGCCTTTCATTCTGAACAAAAGAATCTAATTTTTGTCCACATCATTATACTGCCATCCAAGTCCATAATTTCCTACCTGCTAGCTATTGGTAATTAAAGCTGTCTCCAGCTAACTTGCATTTTATGGGAGATCTTGAAATCAAATCTCCAGTTAGGCTCACAGTAGAATTAAAGCATCACATTGATTTAAGACACTATTTTCTGCTGAGGTAAAACAAATGCATTTCCCAAAACAAAGTATTTGCATGTAAATTTTGACTCATTCTGGACTGACAGGTATGTTTACAGGTGGTTGCTGGTTTGTGTAGCTGTGCATCTTGTTGAGCTCATTTCTGATCTCTTTCAGGCTAGCAGGATGTAATATATGTATTGACCTAGATGTATTCATGTTCTGCCCTAGCAGCAGGAGTTTCTGAGAGACTGGCCAAGTTTGGAACACAAAACTTCTTACTCTGTGCATGACACTGAAGTTCCGCACAAGGAAACTTCTCACTTAACCTGTGGGGCTGTGGACACCTCTGTCCAAGGTGACCTCACAGGCCTGGGGGATTCACAAGCACTTCCTTCTAAAAGAAACAGTGATGGAAAATTATTGGTTCAGTGGATGTGCCCTATAAGCACACACATAGGTAATGCTACAACAAACCTCTGCACTGCCCTAGGGTCTTTAAAACACCTGTGCAACCAGAGAAATGTCCATCATGGTCCCTGGACAAGGGGAAAGTGTATAAGTGATGGATGTGGGAAAATAGGATGAAAGAGCTGAAGGAGGAAATACTTTTTTGTCCAATTCACAGAGTACACAGCAGACAGCTTATAGGAGCTTCTCGTGGTTTGTAAGGTTTAGTGGAGTGATGCTCCCCATTTTGACCATAAAAAAGATCAGTGGCAAAAGGTTGATCCTTCTTTATCAAAAACTGAAAGAGCCCTTGTTTAATATGATGCACAAAAACTGGGAAGATCTCTTATTGCAAACCTTGAGAGATACAAGATTCCCCAGCACTTACAGGGAAGGGGCTTAGGGGGAAAGAAGGAGGAAAATATTATCTTTTTTAAACACCAACAGTCATGGGGATGGTTCCTGATGGAGATGCCCAGAGGCAAGGGAGCCTCTTACCCCATCCATACAGTAATGCCATCAGCAGTCCCCAGCCACAGGGTCACTACAAAGCCTGATGACAGAAACTTGCTTTCTCCAGGTTTTTCCAGGCCTGCCTGGAGCATTATTTCAGTTCCTTTAGATGTAACAGTAATTTGTTAATGACTAAGTGGCTTTTTATGCTTTGCTTGCATTGTATAATCGTGTGGTGCAACCATAACTTTGCTATGGACAGCGATAATGAGCAGTTATCTTGTGCAGAAGGACCATTAACAGTGCCAGCCTAACGACGTGGCACAGAGAAATGGGAGCATGGAATAGTGCTGAGACCAGGAGAACCCAGGCAAGGATGCAGAGCAGGCATAAATGAACAAGATGATGAATGTGGCCTTAAAAGTGGGACACAAGGTAAGACAGGAGACGCAGGAGGACTGCACATCAATGGCCAGGAGCCAAGAGCTGAAGGAGATCAATGAAGAAAAATTTGGTTTAGGGGAAATGATGAAGACTTGCTCAAGGACTGTGCAGGCAGTTTGGGGCAGCACAGTCACCTGATCTCTGGGCAGGAGCCACCTGCCTTCCCTGGGCTGAAGTCACCTGCACAGGCTGCTTGGGCTCTGCTGTGGAGACTGATACACAGGGTCACTTCTTCCCCCAGCCTACTACTTTCCTGCTTTTCCTGTTTATGAACACAGAAACCCTCACAGAAATCCTGTGATTAAATGACTGCCACAACACCTGGATACTGTGTTATATCAGATACCACTGGAATATGCAGGTGCCAGCACACAGGGAAGGTGGCTCCTGTTTTCTGTTTAAGGTTCCATGGCTTGGCCTGGACAACTGGGACACACCCAGCTCACTCTGCCCATGATTGCCAACACACTTTCCCATTAATACCCTCTGGATACCCAACACGGCAACACTTTCTAGTTGGCAGACGCTGCCCCAGGAAGCCCCAAAGGTTCCTTTTTTCAGACATTCTCTCCCACTCATCTCTGTAGATAACACCCAGCAACAACTACTGGCATCCTTCTATACAAAGAATCTAAACATCCCATTTTCTTCCATTTCCAACATTTTTCAGAAGAGTACTGAAGCAAAAAAATATAATCAAGCTATCTTCTCTGGCTAATAGCTTTTCTGGACCACTGGATCTACCCAGTCCTGCTGACTTCTTTGTGTAAGATTTCACCTCAGGGCAGAGAAGCTGATGATAGCAGGGACTCTCACTAGCAAAAGATCTGCCCCCAAAAAAAAGAAAGTTATGCTTCTACAAGACTTTTCCATTACTTAATCTTAGTTTAGAGAAACCAGTGATGATATGACAGAATTATTTAGTACTCAAAAAAGAATCTGTCAAAAATAATTTTTAGCTGAAATTTCTTAACTCGCCTTTACTTTCAAATACTAATTTTCTTCAAATACTAAATGCCCTCACTAAAAAAGTAAAACTCTCATGAAATACAAAACATTTTGAAATTTAAAGAAAAAAAATATACATACTTGTGTCTGTCTCTGTCTGTAACCTATGAGTAAATGGGTCCTTTTCTCCTGGAAAAGACTTGTATATGAACTTTTCCAGGACAAGCATGAAATTATTCAAATCATTTGAGATGAACCCATGCTGCCATAACCTCTTAATTTTCTCCAGCCTTTATTGTTGATGTACAGCCCCCAGCATCCCTTCTCTGCCTCTCAGAAGCCCTGTAGTTCTCAGCTCCCTGGCCTGTGGGGGGTTGGGGTGTTGGTTTTTTTCTTTTCTTTTTTCGTCCTCTTTAGTTATGGAATTTTTTGTCCCATTTATTGCGAGGGAACCTGATGGCCAATGCTTAAGTGCATTTGCAAGACAAAGGCTTGCCGGGCCGGGAAGGGGGAGGAAAGAGAAGAAGTGTTTTTCACGATGCTGGTTTTTAGAGGAGAGAGGACACTCAGAGCTGTGGTTGCTTGGAAAAGAACAGGCCGGTTTTGTTTTTTCCTGCTGCTTCTGCTTGCCCCGCTGGGACCCATCTAATCCATCCCTGCACCAGAACTCCTGCGTTCCATCTTGGAGCTTCTTCCATTCTCCTCAAAGGAGCCCATCAGAGCCATCTACGACTACAGACTGCCTACGGGGTTCGTGAAGCAAGGCCTTCCCCACCCCTCTTGCCGGCTTTGCCGCGGGGTGGGGGGGTCCCTGACCTTTTTTTTCTTTTTTCTTTGTAGTAGTTGTTGTTGTTAATACCATAGTTATTGTTCATTTGTATCTTGTTATACTCATTAGTAAAGGACTGTTATCCCTCCCCATATCTTGCCTGAAGGCCACTTAATTTCAGTAATTCGGAGAGAGGGGGGGGTTCTGAGGAAGGGTTCTGCCTTTCCCTAGCAGATACCTGTCTTCAACCTAAGACAGGCCTACAGCAAAAAGAGCTCCCCAAAACCCAAGCAGCTGCCTTCTTTTGCTATCTAAGCCTCTTCTCCTGCCCATCTCACACTTGCTGTAATTCATCTCCTTCATCTCCTTTTGCAGAAATGCCAGCAGTGTCCTCTCTAGAAAGGACTGTAGAGGCAGCTCTTCTTCTGTTCCTTCTTTTTTGGTGCTTATTCTGTCCATGATCCCTTCTTGCCTGTATTTCCCAACTGTGTGTATTAGACACCCCAGCACTTTCTGACCCAGCAATAACAGATTCTGTCAGTCTCCTGCACACTAAAACCTAGAGCTCCAAGGATCTCACCTTCCTAATTTTGGCGCTGTCATTAATCCAGACCATAACCCCCTAAAAGGGAAGTTTTACAAAGCAGAAATCAATCATGAGGCGAAGTGAGAGGACAAATGTCAACACTTAAATGAGTATTAGGAAGTGATTAACATCACTGTGTGCCAATAAAAGAAAGATCCTGCACCCCATAAAATAGAATCCAGACCCTGAAAAGTCCTTAGAAGACCTGCCAGGTGTGAATCAGTAATTACCTTGCACAATAACACTCAAACAGATTCTATTTAAAATAGAGTAACATCCGATTGGTAAAAGAAGTGTATTACTTCTGCAAAACATATTAATGAAGTCCTGTGTCCTTTTTCTGGTGTGTGCTTTGGAAAAAATCATAATAACAATTTTTAAAAGTGTGTGAAACACAGAAAACTTTGGAAATTATCACACTGAAAAATCTGGGAAGCTCAAGCTATTTGACTTATTCAAGAACAGTCACAGAGATTACTTGATTATGGTTTACAATACTTTAAAACACATTATGACAGATTCCAAGGGAAAGAACCTTCAGATTAGATAGCTTTCCAGTCAAAAATAGCAGGAAGAGTTGAAACTGTTGGAGGCTGAAACTACCTGCAATCAGGATGAACTTTTTCTTAATGAGGATTAAAAGCAAACACTAGAAAAACCTTATGTAAGTGGTTTGATTTGTAGAGGATTCAAAACAGGATCCAATGTCTATATTATGAGAGAATTTTAACACAGAAGTTACATATTTACTTTGGCAGTAGCCACATGGAAATACCTGATCTACTTAAAAATCATTGTACAGTGGACCCATCTTTAGCCTAGCTGGTGGCAGGGCAGCAGCAGCACACAAACCTCAGCTTTCCAGCCAGGCAGACATGCACAGATGTACATGTATGGATCTGCCACCAGCTATTCCTTTTGGTCTACAGGCTCCTGAAGACTGGGCTACATTCCCAGACTTTGTCTGCGGTATAAGGGCCCAGATGGAACCCTGTTAGTAACTCCCCTTAGACAGGTTCTTAGTTCTGACAGTTTTCCTGCAGGGGGGGCAAATCCAAATCAGGGACCTTAACTCCAGCTAGTTCCTCCCCTCTGCCATGGGCAGGGACAACTTCCACTGTCCCAGGCTGCTCCAAGCCCCAAAGTCTACCCTGACCTTGGGCACTTCCAGGGATCCTGGGGCAGCCACAGCTGCTCTGGACACCCTGTGCCAGGGCCTGCCCACCCTCCCAGGGAACAATTCCTTCCCAATATCCCATCTAACCCTGCCCTTTGGCAGTGGAAGCCATTCCCTGTGTCCTGTCCCTTCATCCCTTGTCCCCACTCCCTCTCCAGCTCTCCTGGAGCCCCTTTAGGCCCTGGAAGGGGCTCTGAGCTCTCCCTGAGGCCTTCCCTTCTCCAGGTGAGCATCCCCAGCTCTCCCAGACTGACTCCAGAGGGGCTCCAGCCCTTGGAGCATCTCCATGACTTCCTCTGGACTCACTCCAACAGCTCTATGTCCTTCTGTGCTCGATGCAGCGCTGCAGGTGGGATCTCACCTGAGTGGAGCAGAGGGGCAGAATGCCCTCTCAGCCTGCTGCCTACAACATGGGATCAGTCCAGGATGCAGTTGTTGTGGGCTGCAAGCATATCCATTTATCTTTACCTATCCTGGACCCGTGCTACATCTTCTTGTGCTTCATATAAGCTGGTTTTGAAATTCTGGGTATTTTCGATGTCTATTGCCCATAAACCTGTATCAATTTGGATTGTAATTTTTAAGGGCTGCAGTTTGAGCAAATGGTTTGATTTTCATCTTGCTGCTGTAAGGGGATGACAGAACATCAACAAATGTCTCCAGGCAGACTTTCCCAAGTTGAGGAAATGCTGTGATATGCTGTAGACCATTAATTCTTCAGAAAATAAAGAGGATATTATATCTAGTCTGCTAAGCTACATGTATTCCTGTGTCCAGGGGAGTTCCATATTTCCAACAGCCTGTCCCAGTCCAGCACACTGATCTCAGAGCCCAGAGACTGCTCCTTCCTTCCCCAAGTCTGTTCCAGTGTTGGCAGGATGTGAAGCACTGTTCATGGGCAGAACCTGCTTGCACAATCCCCCCCGAAGTAAAGTTCTCCAGGCACATTCCCAGTTCAGCTGAATGAATGATCTCACTGTCCTGGAGAAATGCTATGCCTCCCGGCTACTTGCAAACTTTTTCACTAGGCTCGTTACCCAGAATTTTACTGGAACACAGCTCAGCATATGTTCTGCCTGCAATTTTTTTGACCAAAAATGATATTTCAAATAGCTGCTGTCTGTAATGTGCCATCTGCACTGTCTTCAGGTCACACAGCACTTTATCTACTCCCTTAGCAGATGGATGTAATTTAATAAGGAATTTATGTAAGGTCTATATAAACAGACTCAAATTCACATTTATACTCTTTGGAGCACTTTTGCCACTAACATTTCTCCTAGTAGAAATTCAATTTTCCGCAAGGAAACCAAATCCAAGGTTACCCTAACAGTTAAATATGGTTTAAGATAATTATTGGAGCTTAACATTCACACAGGGTAAATGCACCCATTGAAACAAAAACCCAGTGCCAATTCACTGCAGCTGAACATCTGCCCATTTATCTAAATAAATGCTAGAAATAGCTTTCTAATGTCTCTAAAACTTAGTGGGAAGAGTAAACTAAGGATTAAATGTGGCTGCAAAACCTGACAACATGTTGCTATCCACAATCCTTCATTAAAACTGCTGGAAAGCAAACCTCTGGCTTTGAGTTTCAAGAACCCTTGAAAAGAAAACAAGCTTCCTTGGTCAGCCAGATAAGAATATTTTTTTGTTCTTAGGGTATAATAGAAGCTATAATATCATTATGATTGTTGTAGAAAGATAAAGGAATAAATGTATATTGAGACTTGTAGAAGCAATTGAAATGGTCAAGTGAGAAAGATCTCAAGGACAGTCTGGCTCACGGATTTTACCTGGACCCAGATCAGCCCCAAACTACTTTTCTTTGGCAATAGGAGCAAAGACGTGATGTCTCAGCTTTGTTTCAGTTTCATTTTGATTCATCAACCTAGTGTTTTTCCACTTTGCTCTTATCTACTGATGACACCTTTAAAAGACCAATTAGATTCTGGCTACACATTCAGTACCACAAAATCTGTAACATCCTTTAGGATTTCCTACAGTTATTTTACCATTGAACATACTGATTCTGAACACAGAAGTTCCATCCAGTTTGGATTTACCACAGCAAAAAACTCCTTATCTCAGTTGATAAAATGCATTGAAGAAGATGGCTCAACACATACAAACTTCCTGCAAAAAATATCCCTGCAAATGTTTTTTAAAGATTTTTTTTTTCCTTTTTTTCTGCAATGGAAAAAATAGGAGATATATCACTGACAACTCTGAAACAAGAAACAGAGTGCCCAAAAAAAGTGAAATAACCTTGCAAGAAACAAAATTTCAAGCAGAAATAATTCTTAACAGTAAGGCTGAACGTATTTCCAAAGGGTACATGTTAAAAGACCTGTGGAGTTCAAATGCATAACCAGAAGTGCCTGCAGAAGGAAAAAAATTAAGTTAGTATTTTAGAGAAAACTGTAGAAAAATATGAAAAAAACATTGCTCTAAGCTGTAGAATCATCAGCAAGGATGCACTAGGGTTTGAGCTTTGCTTCCATGGGGGAAAAAGGCTGAGGGAAGATACTTTGCCTAAGTTTTTAATCCAGTTACAGAATAGAGAGGGCAAGTGGGCTTCAGGGATTGCTTCCTCCCAGAAGCCTTTAAATGAGGAGTAGGTAAATACAACATCAGAACTTGTGGCTGTAACAGGCACAGAGTTGCTGAAAATGACAGAAGTGAGGATAGTCTGATGTTAAGGGAGCAAAAACCTTAGTCTTCCTGGTCAGTGGGGTGTCTCAACCTGACACAGCTGAGGAGCTGGATGCCAGGTGCCAGTTTTAGTTTGAAATTATATCAGCTGCTGGAGTGTCTGGAGCCTCAGGTCAGGCAGAACGGGCTGGGTTCACCATCCTGCCTAAGGATGCCCAACCACAGCTTGGCTGTGCTCTGCAGACAAACACAGGCTCTCTGCCTAGCCAAGGCCGACAGCTGCAGAGGTGATGCACAAGCCCTGCCCTGAGGCTTGCATGGGGGCCAATGTGGCCCCACTGCACACAGGAACACAGAGTTAGCCATGACACTTTGACACCCAGAGGAGCCCTACACAGAAGGAAGGAGGCTGATGTGCCCTGGACACAACGAGGCCCAGCATTTCATGTGATATTCAAAAGCAAAAAAGCAGGATTTTACTCCAGAGATGTGTCTGAACTCTGCCTGTTCGCGGCAGGACACTTCCCAAAGACCCTGAGCAGCCGCAGCCCCAAGCACAGGGCAGGAAAGGCAGATGGAGAGGTGATTCCAGGTTCTCTGCCAACAGCAACCCTGACAAAAGACAGATAAAGACTGCTCTAAAATCTGGCACTACAGGGAGTGCTCTGCTCCAGGGTACCCAGGAAAGTTTCAGTGGTGCTTGGGAATGAGAGGTGAGTCAATGCCCCATGTTGCTCCTGGCCAGCAAGAGCAACACTCCTTCTACAGCACACCTGTTCCAGGAAACCCTGAGCCACAGAAATGTCATAAAGGTTGTTTACATGTATCTGCAAAGCACCACTGTGCCTGATGGATGAACTTACCTTTCTGCCCTTTTACCTACCATGAAGATAAGCTGCTAAAAATTTACTCCTGTGGAGACAACACCTAGCTCAGTAAGAAGAAAACCCTTAAAATCAAGAGCACTCTTAGTGATATAAAATTTCCATAAAGGACCCTTAGAAGCTACAAGCAAATTTGTTGTCTAAATTAAAATACCATGCACATGTAGATGGAAGTAATTGCTGGAGTTACCAGGTTTTGAAAACATCAGTTTTATAAGGCAGCACAGAACTACTATGTATGCTTACCTTCCCCTGTTCCATGACCTCTCCTTTAATCTCATGGCAAACAGCTCAAAGGAGTTTGCTTTCCTAATATTCTACTTGTTCTCCCTTCACTGCTAATGCAAAAAAATTAGCAGCCAAACAAGTTTAAACAATTTAATGTACAATGATGAACTTGCTCCACTTCTTCTTAGGAAAATCTGTTGCTGTGACAGGACCAGAAGAGATAAAATTTTACTCCTGGTTAAATCATAGTGACACTGTTCTTGTTTGGAGTTGTCAGACACTATTTTCACGTATTACATAATGTTTCTACACCATAAGTTCAAAAGTTTTGTATATGACCAGATGCTTCCCCAGCACAAACTTAACTGATCGGAAATTTTCAGATCTTTAAGTAACAGAAGCATTCAACAAATGCAAGGTTGTCTAGGAACTGAGAGTTCAGGGCAACATAATGTAGGTAATAATTGGCTTTATGGAGGTGGAAAAACAAGCTTATTGTTAAGGGATTTTAATGTTGGCACATACTTAGCATGCAAATACAAATTCATGCACACTGTTAATTTGTCTCCCTCACCAATTGCTCCATGTTATTAAATCTTCCCCATTAAACAGACCCTGGAAGGTTTCTGAAAGTACTTCCCTCCAATGAAATTCTTATTATATGGGTATTCTTGAGAAGGTTCCAGCAACATCTCAGCAACATTGGCAGTTCCAAAACATTTACAAGCACGTAACAACTCAGTGTTGGACACAGCCCCAGGATGTAATTAACATCCTCAGAACATAAATTAAAATTGTAAAAGGTACCACTGCATTGCTCAAGTGAAACCAGAACACATACATGTACTCCTGAAAAATCCCTTTTTCCTTCAGACACTCCTCTCCATGGAAGAACTTCAGTGACCAGGAGGCAGGCTGACTTGTAGTAAAGCATGATCATATTTCAGAGTCATGGTCCTGCATATCATGGAGGCAATATCAACTGGAGCTTCCGGAATACCAGCACTGCAGGGACACTCCATAGGCAAGGAATGGCTTTTCCTGCAGCAGGTACATTCAGCACCATGCACAGGGCTGTGTGCAGGGCCTGGAAGGAGAAGGGTTTGTGTTTGGGGAAACACTGCAATGGCAACGCGTCCCTTAGATCTGTGTCACAAACACATGCTGAAGGCACGGATCTCTATGGCTGCTTGCTATTAAAGACATTGCATATGCCATATATACACACACAGCTCCAGGACTGCTCCTGGTAGGAAGAAAACGTCCTTGTACAGTACCTGCACAGAAGGTAGGAGGGTCAGAGAGATGGCAGAATTGGGCCTTCTTAGCCTGAGGAGCAGCAGGAGGAGAGGACACTGCAGCAGCTCCCTTGGGTCACAGGCTAAGGGAATGAGCAGCTCCTGTGCCCAGGATGGATGGCACACAAGCAGGGAAGGGCCACAGGTACAGCTGCAAAAGAATGAAGATAGACACAAAGCAAAAGAAATAAAACACCTACAACATTTCTAACATTAGGAACAGCAAAAAGATTCCCTTTGCTCAAAGGCAGTGGGTGGGAAGGAATAACTATTTTGATCACTGATTTTTATCTCCTCTTTTTTGGCCACCACACGGTGCAGGTGATGTGCTAAGGCCTCATCAGCAGGCCTCAGCCAGGGCTGACTTAGGAGATTAATCCTGGGCACTGTGTGATTAACACCATCAGTATTATTTAGCTAAAATTAGACGACAAAGAGGCTTATGCTAGCTCTGTATAACCTAGTGTAGTTATCTGCAAGAAATGTATCATTTTAAGAAACTTTCCCAACTGCCATGAACAGAAGCTTGTTTGTAGGGTATTTTAGGGAAAACCCTCCCAGCCGAGGCCTGGGCTCTGGCTGGTTGGGAAGTATGCCATCAGATCCAGGAGTTTCTGTGCTAAAAATACAATCAAGTCACTTGAACTTACTGTTTTGAGCCTATAAATCTGGACCCACTTTCAGGGTGAATTCAAAGACCTCACCTACGGGTAGACACACTGTGCAAGATTTTCCCAATTGCTGGGAAGGGGTCTCCAGGTCCTCGCTGCAAAATGGGGATCCCCAGAGAACACAGACTCTGGCTGATAGTGGAGTATTTGGGCAATTGGTGATGTATCTTTCTTAATCACTATTCTTTCCTTTCTCTCCAATGGTAGTGATTAGGTGCATTACCTTGCTTACTTTTGCTTGTTCCCATAGCCAAATGCATGGTTTTATTCAATGTATCATTTTACCTTTGTCATGTCTTTACACTCACAGCAAAATAAGACCATTCTTTCCATTGCTGTCTGTGTTCTTTAAATCACCCCTGTCAACTGGCAGAACAGCAGGTTGCTTGTGCTCTGCTTGATGGTAGCTTTTCCTCCTCTCTTCCCTTGATTTGAAAGGTCACCTCAGACACACTGTCTCAGTTTTTTATGCTGTCATCCTTAGGTTTGGTTTTGTTACTACTTTTTACAACAACATTTAATTATTTGGCCACAAGCCCCAATTTCATTGACTAGACACCGGTAATCCTTTCCATACATATTTTTCTAGGAGTCCACAAATTTATTACAGATGTTAGGATTCTAAAAGTCAAATAAAGAAATCAATTCTCAGTATCTGATGAGAAGGGTTTGTGCAGTTATTACCTTTCCTCAGCACTGCAACTGATTTATGACTATTTATTCAGACTGAGATGTTTTATGAAATTAACTTTATCTTTGTGTTATCATGCAAACCCTTTCATTTGTACACAAAGCATCTCCAAAACATTTTTCATTAGTTCCTCACAGCCCATTATTTCCTGCACAATTAATGACAGCTACACAAATATGGTATTTTTCCCAAAACAGACATGCTTTACTTTGCTATCTTACTATCAAAAGACTATTGGCTTTAAAGCAGCTCTTTAATGCAATCAAACAAAGGTGATATTCAGTATGCTCTCACATAATTCTTAAGTGTTACAAATCTGAGGAAGGGCTATATAGGCTATACTAAGCCATCTTTCATAGGAAATGACAAAAAACAAACCACATGGAAAAAAGACAAAAGCTGTGGCAGACAATGAGTGACAAGAACAGATTCTTCCTTGGCTATATTCTGTCCACTTGTTTTCTTACACATGTCAAAGGACTAGTGGAAGGAGAAGCAGTTTTGCCCAACCGCCAACAATGCTTTTCCAAAGCTAATGTCTTTTTAAAGAAAAAAAGAAATTAATATTCAGCTTTTATGTATTGCTAATACCAGGTATGAATCAAGGACTGTGTTTCAAGACCACACCACCTCTCAGGCAAATCTTCTACCAGTAAGGTCCATAGAAGTCCCTGGAAGGACACTTCTCTGAAGGAAAAGTAAACTTTTATCTACACCTGTCAAGCTCACTGACCCAGACACCTCAGGCTGTCAGATATAAATCCAACACAGTCTTGCAGCTACAGTACAAATTTCAATTTATAGCTCTGTACTAGCAGAGCTTACAAGTGAAAAGGTAACCAGTAACATTTCATGCATTGGATGAAGATATTAAATAATGAGGGGAAAAAAAAACACATTGTAACTGTGGGAAAAAACCAAACATCTCAGAATTAAAGACATGTAAAAGAGAAGTTTTATAACTGATGTCACCATTCAAACCCCTAAAATTTAACTGGTACTTTCTATGAAAGTCATCATCCTAATAAAAAAATAAGTCCAACATGATTCTTGCTGTGACTTTCTGGTTCATCTATCACAAATTCCATATTGACTTTCTCAAGGGTAACAGAGAAGAAAGTAAAACTGGAAGAAAGACCCTCACTTCAAGATCTGGATCACTTCAAAGAAAACAAAAATATTGCCCTTTCCCTGACATTTCACCAATATCACTTCACATGTGGCAGCTGATGCATTCTCCATGTAAACATTCTTATCCAAATTAATATTTACAGATTAACCACGGCATAGATGCAAATGCTTGAGGTGGTTTCCTGCAGCTCAGCCAAGCTTTCTCAGAGCTGATACATCTGAGCACAGGCAGCCCCTGAACACTGCCACTTAGCACAGAGAAAGGGCACCAGAGACCGGCCACATAAGGAACTCTGACAGCAAAACCAAGTGCCCCTGCTGGCAAAGACTGAAATTCCTTAGGCAAAGCAGCAGCAGCTTCCCTTGCAGGGGTGACAGTGACGCCTTAAGTTTTAGCTTTTATATTTTTCAGATTCTGTGCTGGTTTAGTGTGTAGTTCTGGGCTTCATATTAAGAATTAGTAAGCTCTTCTCAGAATAAGTAGACAAAACAATTCCTTTCTAGCTTGGGACCAAGGACAAATTTTAGGCCCAAGAGTGGAAACAACAGTGAAGGAAGAGAGGGAACAAGGAGGATGGAGCTTCATAACCTGAAGCTGTAATTGGACAATTAACTCCAATATGCTAATGGACCGAAACCTAGAAAAGTGTGAGGCCTTGTGACCGGGTGGCCATTTTGTGACCGGGCGGCCATTTTGTGACCATTTGTGAGTCTGACTTGGGTGTATCCCTGGCGGGTTCCTGCACTGCCCAAGCTGGATCCTTTCAATAGATACCTTTTATCCTACTTGGTCTCTGCTTCCAGGTCAGCCTACCCAGGCAAGAAAGCAAGTACACAGCAATTAAAACATCATTCCCCTGGAAGATCAATGGGCCATACAAATGAAGGAAAGCAGCAGTGCTGCAGCTGGGAGCAGTTAGTTAGGAAAGATTCAATTTCTCTCTCTGATTTTTTAACCTTCTGCTAGATAATTCCTCAAGTTTCAGCCCTGGCACCCTCATTAAAAGATCATTTCAGCTGGGTCAGCTTTGTGGGCAGGGACTCCTGCTGTGCCATGGAACTGGGTCAGCCTCCTGTGTGCTAAGGACTCCCTGGGCAAGGGAAGGAGAAGCGGCACCCACAAGTATTTGGGTAATTTTTGGGTTTGTTTTCCATGAACAATCTCCTATAACCAGTCAAATGCTGCCGTTTGAGAGCTGCTCCCTATACATGCTGACAAGCATATATACATACACAATGAAAGATTATTTTACTTTTCAGCAAAAGTAAAGGACAAAGTTGATGATACATTTGCATAGATCCTTTCAAGGAATGCATGAAACATATGCAACACATGAGAAAGCAATGCAATCCAAACATAATTTCCCTATAATTCAGTGTGTTAAGAAAACCCCTGAGATCTGCAATAAATGCCATACAATCAATGCTTCTTATCCATGCTTTTTCCCCCTTCTCATTTATTTACCTGTAAGGATTCTGTATCTCAGGACCAGAGCTTGTCATAGCTATGAAAAAAACTGCCATTTACAGATTTTCTCTGGAATATACTCTTGCCATTTTTACAGAGCAGTAATTTTAAACCAGTAGAACAATCAGCAATAAATGCTTCATTTTTTCAATAAGGATGCTTTCCTTCACTACTCTGGGAACAAGTCACTCTCTCAGTGGATAAGAGTTATAATTAATATTTCATCATTTTATGTAGAAGCCCAAAGAAAATGAGAGCAGTGGGTCAGGGAGAGTAGGCTGCTTGCTTTTTGAGGACTGGAGGCTCACAAAGATTTTTCAGCTGTTTTCCTTTTACATGGTTTGCCTTTAGCTTCCTGTGGCAGGTTTGTAAAGGACACAGCTAATTAGGAACATTAGAGACTTCTTGAAATTGCCTCTTGACTTCAGTCAATGAGGAGCTGTTATTTACAGGATTTTCAGTTGTTTTTCAGCCACCAAGAACTTTGCTCTAATTTTACTAGCTCTCATCTACAACAAAGCTCCTGGGACTGAGTTTCAGGATGGGAAATAAAAGGAAATAAGTTACAAATATCATGCTTATTGACAAGCATGGAAAAGAAAAAAGAGTAGTAGCATGATTTACAACTCTGTATTTTATATATAAAATGCCTGTAAAATATTTTCTTGCTGGTTTGGGTTTGTTTTGGTTTTTTTTTTCCCCTGCAGGACAAGGGGAAAAAAAGACATCTTAAATAGATGGTAAAATATGTAATATAAATACTATTAACAACTGAACAGAGCCCAGGGGACCACAGCAGATTTACAGGTGAATGGTAAGATTTTCAGAGATAAAACTGTCCCTTCACCTGAGGTGACCAGCAGAAAATACTTATCTTTTTATTTTGGAAATTGAGTGAGTTCTGCACTAAGTCCTTGATCTGTCCCACAGGATGAAAAATCCCCAGCCTTGACCAATTAATCCAATGTGGAGAAAGGTGGGCTGGAGGCAGAGCTGGCACCTCCCTGGAGGAGGAGCTGGCACAGAAGGGAGCTCTGACGGAGGGCACTGGTTTATCCTGAGGCTTTGGACAGAGCTGGATGTAATCACAAGGCAGCCCAAGAAACAAAGGCATAAAGCCTGAAGAAAACACATGCTGAACCTGAGCTGAATAAACCACCCCTGTGCTAACACCTGCCTTCTGCCTTGCTCATTTGACAGAAAAGCTGCATTGACATTGGTGTTCAGCTGCTTATTTTATCATGTTCTTTCAGTAATTCCCCCTTGCTCTGTTCGTAGGAGCTATTAGAGCTATTAGCTATTTCTATGATGTGCAAAATTCTCCAGCCTGGCCGAAAATTGTCCTCTGGCACCCCTTCTTACTGCTGGAATTTGCTAGGTGTTTGGTTGTTTTAGCTCAAGCATCAGAGCCTGTCGTATCCCATTCCCTTTGCCTTTCGTGTGCAGACACAGAGCCCCAGACAGCTGGGGGCCCCTTGGGAGAGAGATCCTCTGACAGGAAAAGCTCAAGGCAGAGCACTGAATTTCTCCTTAAAAAAACAAAACAAGAGAGAAACAGATTCATTTCCACTGGGTAATGTCAGGCTGCAGAGTTTCTTTGACTGTATTTACAACACATGAACATAAATAAGCATGTTTAATGCTGTTTTCACTTTGCAAGAGGTGAGCTAAATAAGACCACAGAAGCCTCAATTTAGGCACTAAAATGCAAATTTCAGCACATCTCTCTGATATTTTCACCATCCCAGGGGTTTATCTGCCTCCCCTTTATCGGCCTCTGGCAGGTTTTGAGATGCCGGTGTGGAAGCCGCACATCATATATGCCCCCCTGGGGCAGAGACCTACGTGAACCTTTATGCTGGGAAGGAAGATGTTTGGAAATTTATGCTTTCAAGTACTGAAAATTGGAAATAAAAGTCTTCATTACTAGGAGATAAAGCTTAGTTATTTGGTGGCATAATGTAACTCTAGATTTGGAATTACCTACAGAACCTGTAAGTTAGAAAAGACACTAGCTTTTCAGTCTCATGAGTGAGGAAAAACTAAAATCCAAACCAAAAATGCTGGTAAAGGAGGAAATAGTGCATGAACCACTTACAAAGCCATGTGCCTACAATGTCTGATGCTAGACTGCCACAGGGAATTCATTTAGCTAAGTCTGACAAAGAGCAAATATTTACTATGTTAAGTTCTAGCCATGTGATTTTTTTACCAATATAAAAATTAATTACAAGTTGTCAAATTATCCTACATTTCCAGCAGTAAATCCTTTCTTCACAGTTAATGCCTCAAAGTAAAAGAGTGCATATGTTCAACCAGAGATGCTTCTGAGGAACTGACTTCCTACTGGATTATTGCTCCAGAACCCTTCTTCATCTGTGCTTCCATTCCACTGGCAGCATTCTCCCAGTGCACAATGCTATTAAAAATAATAGTTTAGAGCACCAATAATAACTTAAAGATGGGTTCCTCAGCAGGTCTGTGGTGACAGCATAATAAAATCCATCATTGTTTGAACATTTGCAGACATACCTCTTACAGTTAACGATGTGGCACAACTCCATCATCAAGAAATGAGGGAAACAGAAGTAGAAAGCAAAGAGAAGAACAAAGAGAAAGCAAAAAGAAAAGCTTTAAACTGAGACCAGGAAAAGTGTAAAGCATTCCAAAGCATAGGGCTGCTTAAGCAGGGAGCAGGCTGCTTAACAGGAGATCCAGGTTTGTCATGATAGACACTCTAAGAAGAAGTTTGGCCTCAATGTTCACTTTAAAATTTACTTGGTAGCTTAACAGTATCTAAGGATCTGCATCATGGAGAGCACAGCACTTACCTCCCTAAGCTCCCAAAGTTTCACCATCCAAAAAAGAACCACTAAGACTGAGTCACATATTTTGGCTTCCTAAATTGTCAATGGGCAGGGACAGGAGCCTCCAAAAAGACACCTATTTCTGTGAGCCCTGTGAAGGTGGAATACTACACTCTCTGATACAAAGAGATTACTCATTATCACCAGAGAAGCATTAATGTGTTATTTTATGGCTAAAAAACATCCATTGTCCATCTATCTACCCTAATTGAAAACTCTAACTAACATTTCAAAGCCTACAGTTCCTTCACTTCACTTTGTGAGTGGAATTACAGTTACACACACAAAATGGACATATTCCTAGATCTGATCATTAAGTAACAATTGCACAGAGTAAACACTAATTCCTACTAAACTACAGGAACCCTTTTCACTTTCTCCTCTGGTAATATTTAATGTCATTTTTATTAAGTCAATATCAGCCTCTCTTCACCCTGCTGTCATTAAGCTCATCTGAAATCCAGCTTCCCCTCCCAAAACACAGTCTTCCAGGGAGCACTGTGTGTGTTTGTCTCCTCCTGGAGCACTCTGTGCGTGTGTCCCATCCTGGAGCAGTGTGTGTATGTGTATCCCCTCTGCACCTGTTTGTCTCCTCCTGGGAGCACTAGCCTCATGTGCCACACAACAGAACCAAAGGACTCACAGACATGCTTGCAAGGAAGGAGTTAGACTATGGAAATAGACAGTGGGCATCACCCATAGCAAGAGAAAGAAAAGTCATTTTCCTCCTAACAGAGCCAGGAATAAAACAAATCAAAAGACTAGCCTAATTCAACACCGATTCTCACAGAATCCAACAAGTACTGTAATTATGTTTTAATTCCTTTTCTATTCTGATTCCAAAGGTTCCATTCAAGGAGCAATAAAGAAAAGTTTTAAGATATATTTATTTTCAGTAGATAACAAAACTTGTTCTTCATGAACTTCTACTGTCTGCTAGTCATTAGGTGCCTCCAATTTTGGCATCACAGCAGCAAGGAATTCCATCTTAGAAAGCAACTGAATTTGCGCTATTAGAAAATTCAAATTAAGAGAACCCTAACATGGCAAATTCTTTTTTGAAATTTTTGATAGAAGTAGCTCCATGCAAATATATACTAGGTGGAGCTAGTAGCAATCAATGATACAACTGGATTAAAATACTCGGAAGACCTTTTTAAAATTATAAAACACATTAATGATTCATGTCAGCATATCTGAAATGTTTTGTGTCTGGTATTGGTGGAGATTTGACTGACACTAGATTCATACATATGCAAGAATGAGGAAATCTCAAATATTCCTATAGTGAAAACATTAGTGGAATAAAGAACTACAGCTAAACAGTCCTCTACTGTTATTAAAAGGAAATGTAAGCCTGGTCCACTTCTATTCCTCAGGTAAAACAGAGACTTCACTGTTCCAAACAGATCACCTCCCTCTTTTTTTCAAGTTGTAGCAGTGTTACAGATTCCTTACACCTTGCACATGACTATTTTAATTGCTAGGGTTTCATGTCACTATTCCGTTCATAGATCTCAATATTCCAAAAGCAACAGAGACTGCATTGCATACACTTAGTTTTGCACCACAGTAAGGATCTGATAGCACTGCTTAGTGCTTCTCTTTAGTGACTTCACTTTTACTCCAATTAATTTAACTTCGATTTCCAGGATTGTGTTTGAGCACCAGAAATCATCCTGGGCAGACTTGTGATGAGGTTCAGCACTGCAGCCCCTCAGAGAGCATTTCCTTTTGAAGAAGACATAGGCAAGAGAAATACTCTCTAAAACATTACAAAATAATAAGCATGGTAGCAGAGTTTTCAATTTGCTGTCTTTCTTAGGTTCAAAGAAAGAGATATGAGATTGCTCTTTAGTTCTTCCATTTGTAAGATCAGACCTGTGTGGTTTTATCCAAGCACCTGATGTTCAGCTGCATATGACTTTACAGTGATAAAAAGAGCCATTAGCTTCAAATGCAGTTTGTTCTTCCTGAGAGTTTCAGCTGAAAACTCCTACAATATAAGAGACAACTGCATTATGATGACTTAGTAGCTCCAATATATCTTTTTTACAGTAGAGTATCAAATAATACGTTAAAATTCAAGAGTGTATTCAGACCCATCTTCATTTCAAGACAGATCTCACAAAATTTTGTCAGCATAAGGGCAGAGAAGATGTAGCTCAGCCACTTTTTCCAGACAAATAATGCAATTGCCTTTTCTCTTTTTGTTGTCTGTAACAGCAGGAGGTATGCTATAAAGCAGAAAAATACAACTCTGCCTCTGGACTCCTGGAAAAGCTGAAACTGCTGAGCCAACCCCTGCACAGCCCTCAAGATGGAGCTCTCCAGGGACACTCCATATATGTGTGCTCAGTAAATTCCAGTGCCAGGGCTGCTGGCACCTCCAGAAAACAAAGGCCACATCCTCATGCTCTAAGTTCACACACTAGTTTTAACAGATAAGCACATAAGGAAAAATAAGAAACTTGCCACCGGAGAAATTCTGGAAGAACAGTCAATAAAACCAATAGCAAAACTAGTTTGCAAACATGACTGGCTTAAATAACTGCAAAAAAAATTTATAGGACCTATTTGTATGAAACAAGTTGGGATGCAGATGGATCACTGTTTAAAAATGTGGGCATTGATTTTGTCTGTGGGTATTGTTTATGCAAATGTTAGTAAAACATGCTAGAACTTACAGCATGCTGTGCAGCCACAAAGTCCTTTCCTTCCAATAATATCTTAACCTGTAGTATTTGCTGGGATCTCCTCAAGATCCAGAATAAATACAAACAGATACATTTCCTGAAGTAAATCTTACTACATCTGTACTCCTGAAGTTCTGCAGACATCAGTCACAAGAGAGCTGCCAAGCAGAAGACTGCCTGGCTGTCCAGGTTCTAATTGAATTCTTTTAGAAATATCTCATTCTTTGAAGGGCTGAAAATTGTATTCAAATTCTCATAGAAAGAGAATTTCTTTGAAAGATTACTGTTGTTCTGGAGAACCAGAATTAGGGAAGAATTCCTCTCTGAGGTTTTTTTTTTTTCTGGTCTCAGGATAGCATGAGATGGTGAGTAATAACAGGAGGAAGTGAGAAATAAATGTGATATTTCAAACTTTCAAAGTCAGGTTTGATTTTAATTTTCTCTATGGATTTACACAGCAATTTTCATGAGTCAAATTTCATTTAACTTATAACAGGGTTAGTACGTCACGAGATACTCCCTTGCAATATCAATTTACAAATGAGTCCTTCCATTACTTCCATGTTCTAATTATGACTGTATTCAAAGCATCTGTGCTGACCTACATCAAAACAGAGCCAAAACTGCATCTGACACAACCCAGCAGTTTGTGAAAGAAAGGCAGAATCTAATACCCAAGATCCCAAGGTGATGGCAGAATCAGTGTTGTAGCTTTAATGCCTCATTTAAAAGCATTTAATCCTCTAAATATTGCTACTTTGCAAAGAAACCGATATACCTTCTGCTTTAAAATAATTATTTAATCACTAGCTAACAACTTCAAAATGTCTACAGACTTGCTGAGAAATTTGTCATAGTCTCCATAACAATCTACTCACAATATTGTGTCTTTCCTCGAGATCTACATCTACTCCCATTTTATTGCTGTTTCCCTGGGCTGTCCATTTGTTCAGTCACGTGTCCCTCCATAACACTTTTCCTTTTGTCCTTTTCCTATCCAGAAACGTGCTACAAGGAAGAAGCAGGAAGCTGTAGGAAAAGCCATGCCTCTGTTATAACAATGCAGCTTTAGACAGCTGAAGAACAAGCACAGTAAAATAAACAGCTATGAGAGAAATTTGCTGGGAGCCCTTACATTTTCTGAGCACTGCATGCATGCAGCTATCACAAATGAAGATTAATCCTATTATTTTGGGGATTACCAGAGCCTCCAGTTGACTGGAAAACCTCCTTGGGTGAAAACCTCTGTTTATCTCCACAGAAAATGGAAAGCTTGAGAACAGAAAAAATACCTCATAAGGACAAAGTCAGCAGAAGGAAAAGGTGATGACAGTGCGCTCCTCAGGCCACATCACCACAGGTCCTGTACCAGGTGGGCTCCATCTCAAGTGTCCCCATCTCAAGGCAATTGCACACAAACACACAGAGCTTTCCACAAGGAGAGAAACCCTGTCTGCATTTAGGGCCTCAAGTAATCACTACACAGGTTTCAGTGAGCAGAAAGAAAACTATCTGCAGCTCAGCACTGTCAATGACTTTCAGCTTGGCCTGACCTGTTCCTGTAGCCTTGGAGAGGAGCTGCAGCAGCTTGGCCCTGTCTGCTGTCACTGCCCTGTGCACCAAGAAGGAATTTTTTCAGCAGGTGGAATTCTAAGTGAATGGCGAGGGGAGATGGAGAAAATCCTCAAGTTTTTTTGTAGAAGCTTGGGAACCTCCAAGTATCTGGATAATATTGAGAGGAACAAGAACTTGTGCTTCAGGACTATTTTTACGAAATCTAAGGGGAAAATACAGTAAAAGTATCTGCTGATAAGAAAAATGTTGGTTCAGTTCTGCAAAACAGAACTCATCCCATCTTACTTCTGGTAAAGGAATTTTAAGGAGAAGGTAATGGGAAGGATTCCCAGCTCATCATAGTGTGACCATGCTTAAGGATGCCTGTTTGTTTCAGGAATGTCAGTCTTAGGATGTCATGATTCTTCTAAAACTGTAGCTCTTTTTCCACATTTGCTGCCAGCCTGAATGCTTCTCCACTCTCTGGTTTGTTAGGTCATTTCTGTTAATGCAGGTTTCTCATTTATAAGGCCAATGCTATACCTGGGCGAATTAAATATGCCAATCAAACAGAAAAACTGCTTGGAAAATATCAGTGAGTTTTAAATGGGCTTCCTTTCCTTTGCTTGAATACCATTTTCTGATAAACCTTTTCCACAAGAACACACAGAGCTGTGCATCATCACAATAATTATAACCAGAAAAAGTGCACATGGTGAACACAGAAACACACTGGACACTCTCTGGAACAACAGAGCAAAGATGATTTTTTTTCCCACACACAAAGAAAATATTTCTGACAAAATGTTATTAAAATAAAAGTGTTATGGGGCTTCCACATCAGCAATGACTACAGTGCTGAAAGACAGCAATTGGTAATTGGGGGAGTTCTGATGAGGAAAACCATGAAGGAAATCTGACAAACTTGGGAAGCGGGATGTTTGTCACAATTTTTCTTCCCAAAGAATCACAGATTTTGAAAAAGCTGTTTTTGAAAAAGCTCTGTACAGACAGCTGTTTAGCCATTAAAAATACACCTATTCCCTATTTCCTGATGGACAGAGCTTCTCCAGCACCCCACTGGGCCCCTCTACCTCAGGCTCTTCCCAAACCCACTGTTTGATTTCTCTTAGTGGCAGGCACTTTTACCCCACATTCAAGTGGTTCTGTTTTCCTGGACTTTCTACTCAAAACTTGGTTTTCAATCTGAAAGAGCCAGTGAACCCAAACTCATTCTTCCACTGGTAATCTGCTGCTGATGGGAGCTTGCTGTGAACTACTCCTTTCCCTCTGGGTCATTTGTCTTCACTTCCTCAGGGCAAAATTAACTGATAAGCAATTTCAGAATTAGATCAGTGTGAAATCTCTCGAAGTTATCATAATGTAGATCTAAATTCCACTTGAGTTTTCTCCTTAGCCACCCAAACTAGCTATTTCAGACACACAAGGATCAGAGTTACCTCTGATACACAGGGAGAAGGTCAGTGGGGGCTCTTTGTCTCCACATTTTATGACTGCTTAAATCCAATGTGAAGTTGTTTTCAGTGGGAAACAAAATGATTTAGGGTTTCAAAAGGCAAGAACTTACCTGGAGAGAATTTGTGGCCCTTTGTATCTTCCTCCTTCCATTTGTGTTACCATATGATTCTCATTTGCCTTCCTAGGCAGTCTTCCACCTGCAGCATGCAGAACCTTAAGCATTATAAAATCCTAAAAACTATTTGGGAATTTTGTACGTTTCTAAATATTTTGATCTAAATTACTTGTAAGATCCATAGCAAAAGCCCTCTTTCCTCACCTGAAGCCTGCACTTGCCCAGATGAACGTGCTGCAGTCACATAGCTGCTCTTTGAGGTTTGAAATGTTTGCATTTTCATCCCTTTAACATAGAGGTATACCCCCCTTATAGTTCAACAGTAATTGTTTCACTATGTGCCCATATTGTCTATTTTGCTCCTTCCTTCCAAATTGTCATTTCCCCACTACATGCAAAGCTTCTGTGCCCTTGTAAACTGGCATTCACATAAAAGTAATAAAGGATAAGTTCAATAAAATATTTTAGACATCATTAGGAATTAGGTGGTAATAATTTTTTCCCTAAAAAAAACCCCAAAAATCATCACTTCCTTAAAGTGCAATTTCACATTTTTTTTAAATATTTTCTCTGTAAGAGGAGCCAAGAACTTGGTTGTGCTGCAGAGCCTTTTGTTATTACTTTATAACAGGTTGGTTTGGATTTCCAAGCGCCTTTTTAGTTTGTTAATAGCTGTTTGGGCATAGGGCTTTATTGATTTATAAAGTCACAGCCATTTTTCCTGTCTCTGATGTTTACAACAGCAAGGTGGAAAACAATGCTGGCTTTGCAAAAAGCACAAGTTTAGAGCAGCTGAGGTAAGATATTATTCCCTGGGAAGGGACAAAGGAAAAGAAGGAAACCTGTTTCAGGGGAGAAACAACTGCACAGGTTAGGGAACACAGAAGGATACTTCAGTCAATATTTATCTCTCAGATCAATAAAACTTGATGTTCATTTCAGTTAAATCAATATCTGCTTAATTTAAATGTTGTTGTTCCTTGGCTTCACACACTTCTCCCTGTTTCCAAGACCTCTTCTCAGTGCTTAAGATTTCAAACTTGCTCATCCAATCTGTTCTTTGCATTTCCAGAATTTTCATCAGGGGCTCAAAACAAAACAAAACCATAAAAAACTAAACCCCTAACGAAACAAAACTAAAGGTTATTCCCTTCACTGAGCACTGGAGACAAATAGCTTGAAATCTGTGGGGAAAAAAAAATCTTTCTCTAAACCAGGGGAAAAGCAAGGGGGCCTGAGAAAGAGGTTGTACAGCCAGAAGTAGGGGCAGAAGGATTAGCAAAGATGTTGGCATCCTTGTTAGCATCTTACAGGTGCTGAAAAAAAAGGTGTTTTATCTGTTAATATTCTTCCTAATACCTGGGTCCTTGTGTGGGGACTATCCTTATCAGATTGATTTTATAAGCTGGCAGAGTGTTGTCAGAGGTATATGCACCCAGACTGAATCCTAAAGATCCTGATCTCCATCACAGCTATTAACAATCCAGCATTCAGCATTGGAAATTCTGCACTGCACTGCAAGGAAATTTCAGCTGAATCCTTAAAGGACTCTGCAGCAGCATGGCACTTGGCAAGCATACAGATAATTCTTGATGCTGGAGCAGGTGCTCCCCTTGTTCTCGCTAGGTGCTCAGGCTCAGGGCAGGATTTCCTCCGGCTGCCAGAGGTACGATTAAAGGAAGGCTCTGGGGAGTGAAGCGACCTGGAGCAGGCAAACAGAAGCACGGCACAGCAACATGTGCAGGCAGGGTCTCAGACAGCCTCCTGCTAGTGGCATTTTTATTTTATTTAGATCGATTTTGGCTGGTGGTTTCATTTTTTTCCTTTTGTCCTGCAATGGTCTCTAAATGATCAAAAGCTCGGGCTAGTAAAAGTGTACCAAGCCAAACAGAATCCCCCAAGAAGGAAGTGTCTGCCCCAGACCCATTCCTGCAAGGACTGTTTTTGAGCCTGTCAGTAGTACCAGGGGATGGTGCAAAAGGACACCTGTGTGTGGTGAGAACAGGTGAATGAGCTCTTCTGCCTGGTGGCAAGTTTAAGCAGAAAGTAGAAAGACTAAGTAGTATTAAGGAATGTGAAATGGAAATAGCCTGGTGGAGTTGCACCCTTCCATCCCTGAGAGAAGCCCACCAGGCATAAGAGGACACCATAGCTCCTACCAGCAGGCAGGAGACCTAGTTGAGGAAGGGGAGTGGAAATGGGTCCCTCCTCAGGGAGGCAATAAAAATTCCTCCTGACCCCCATCACCTACCCAGGTGCCACTTCAGAATAGGTATAAGGCCGTGGACCCAGAGGGTCAGCCCGATGACATAAAAAAAAATCTGCCTGGAGAGCCTTCCAATTATGCTTCCTCTGTCAGACAGATCGCTGCCTCTGGCATTAAAAAGAAAAGAAGGGTGGTCGCAGTAAGTGACTCTCTTCTGAGGGGAATGAAGGGCCCCATATGTCAAGTGAACCCAGGTACAGGATATCACTGAGAGACTCTCTAGGCTGATCCAGCCCTCAGATTATTACCCACTGCTGATACTCCAGGCTGGCAGTGATGAGGTAGAAAAGAAGAGCACCAGGGCAATTAAAAGGGGCTTCAGGGCTCTGGGTCAAGGAGCACAGGTGGTGTTCTGCTCAGTCATTTCAGTGACTGAGACAAATGATGAAAGGAACAGGAGAGCCCACATTACCAACAAGTGGCTTAAAGGCTGGTGTCATTGGCAGAATTTTGGGTTTTTTGATCACGGGGCAACTTTCACAGCACTTGGCCTGCTAGAACCAGATGGGCTCCATCTGTCTGCTCAAGGCCAAAAGATTCTAGCCCATGAATTGGCAGGACTCATTCAGAGGGCTTTAAACTAGGTTTGAAAGGGGAAGAGGATGCAAATAGGCTGTCCAGAAACAAGCCCAAGGGCAGTAAGCCAGAGTCAGGGGGGAAATCAGCAGCTCATACAAGTGCGTGCACACTAATGCAGGCAGCATGGGTAACATACAGGAAGAGCTGGAAGCCATGGTACAGCAAGAGAGCTATGACATAGTCACCATCACAGAGGCATTGTGGGATGACTCGCATAGCTGGAGCACTGCACTGCCTGGCTACAAGCTCTTCAGAAGAGACAGGAGAGGGAGAAGAGGTGCCCTCAGGACAACTGTCCTCCTGGGCTGGTAGATGGTGTCAGAGAGCAGAATGGTCCCCCTGTTATCCAGGAGCAGACAGTCAGAGACCTGCTAACCTACTTAGATGCTCATGAATCTGTGGGACCAGATGGGATCCACCCCAGGGTGATGGTGCTGGCAGACGAGCTTGCAAAGCCACTCTCCATCATTTACCAACAGTCCTGGCTCCCTGGGGAAGTTCCAGATGAGTGGAAACTGGCCAGTGTGATGCCCATTCACAGGAAAGGCTGGAAGGAGGACCTGGAAAACTACAGGCCAGCCAACTTGACCTCAGTACCTGGCAAGGTTGTGGAGCAGATAACCTTGAGTGCCATCACATGGCACCTACAGAATGGCCAGGGTATCAGATCCAGCCAGCATGGGTTTAGGATCTCCATCTATGACCAGGTGATCCAGCTGGTAGATGCAGGAAAGGCTGTGGATGTTGTGTACCTGGACTTCAGCAAGGCCTTTGACACTGTCTCCGACAGCATTCCCTGGAAAAGCTGGATTGGAGCTCTCTTTGCTGGATTCAGAACTGGCTGAATGGCATCCTGGCCTGTGTCAGGAACAGTGTGGCCAGCGGGAGCAGGGAGCTCATTCTGCCCCTGTACTGGGCACTGGGGAGGCCACACCTCGAGTGCTGTGTCCAGTTCTGGGCCCTCAGTTTGGGAAGGACGTTGAGAGCCTTGAGTGTGTCCAGAGGAGGCAACGAGGCTGGAGAGGGGCTGGGAACACAAGCCCTGTGAAGAACCACTGAGGGAGCTGG
>VXBU01011435.1:25444-70377 GCA_013400315.1 Bombycilla garrulus | reverse complement strand
TTTAGGTAAAATTCAATATAGTTTAAAAAGGATATGTGTAAAGAATAATTTTGAAAACACACTGTTAAGATAGACCAGCAAATATATCAGAAAATAATTGATTTAAACACATTCAAGAAAAAAAATGTATGGTTTATATTTACAAAAAAGCAGTCTAAACATTTTGTTTTTACATTTCTGAGGCCTTCACAGATATCAAATTTATATTCCTCTTGTTTTTAAAAAGAATAAAATAAGTGTATTTTTTACTACCTCCATACATTAAATCTGAAGAAAGAAAGGGAGTAAGAAGGAGAAGGAGAGAGAAGCAGGGATGGATGGAGGGAAGGGGGAAGGAAGGAAGTAAGGATGAAAAGAGGAAGAAAGGAAGGGGGAATGAGAGTTACAATCTTACATGGAATCTTATTTCTACTCTGCATTTGGGATCTCCTTGGGCAAAATTAAAAAGGAAATCACAAATAAAATGGTTCAGGATCTTTATCTAGCATGTTAAGTTGGAGATTATTCACTTTTTTAAAGCAGAGCTTCATATTCTCCCCTTCCTTAGATTCAGTTTTGAGCTACATTATATTTAACAGGCAGAAGGGTGTTGGGGAATAAGAGCCCCTGCAACCAAACATAAGACAGATGAACTCCTTCTTTGTTGCAGAATGTAGGATGCATAAGGTATTTCTAACATTTTTAAATTCACCTTACATTGTCTAAATGTTTCAAAGAACTGTAGTACACTGAGATACTAGATTTTATTTTCGATACTTCTTTGCTAAAGCATGTCAAGTATGCGATACCTACTACATATAGCCATATACGTCTCTCTGTACCTATTGGTGTGTACATATCCATATGTAGGTATTTTTGTCTTGGATTTTAGGAAAAAGGTCAAACTGATTAAGGTTATAAAATGTAATTCAAAGCAGTGCCAAAAGTAATGCCACATTAATGTAAAACTTTTACAACACCAGTACTGCAGACAAGCCTTCTGCAAACAAGTGTTTGCCTAGGTAAAGATGCATGCAAAAAACCAATGGTCCCTTAGGCTGCATCAGTATCTTATTATCCACTCCCTTTAAAGAACTAGAAATACACAAGTACAATGTTGAAGAGAAAAACCTTGCTTTGTGGAAGCAAAGGATTTTTTCCTACTTAATGTTCACGCAATAGTCTACGTTTTATTTCAGTGAGTGAATATAAACCACTAAGACATATGCAGTTATAGAGAAAGTGTACAATGAGCTTTCCAAAATCTAGAACTTAACACATTTCTTGCTCCAATACATCTATGTTCCAAGGTTCAAAGCCATGGTAACTTTAAGAATAAAAGTACTGAAACATCAGGGATAATGAGAGTTACAGACTAAAGTTAAAATACTGCTACTCTTCTAAAGTATACCTCTTTCTGCAAGAAGCAGATGTATTCTAACATGAGCAATTTTTTTACTAAACTTCAATTGCACGGCAAAAATTCTCTGGTTTCAAGTTGGCACTCATACACCTCCAACCCATGCTATAAAACCATATTCTGTTTTCAGTGCATGTTTTTCATTTTCAAATCCCTTGCAAATGTCTGACAGCTAAGCTGGTTCATCAGGCCCCATCAATCCCTTCACTATCATGATAAAGGCTTGCACATGTGATCTGGCCCATCAAGTTTCCTACCTCATCTTGTGTGAGTCAGCAAATCATTAACACAGACCCCAGGAAGAGGCCTCCAAAGGAAATTAAACCCTTCTTTGTAACTTCTCTTCCTCAATTTATAAAAAACCTGCCACAGCTCAGGTTAAATTTTTCTAGCTATATTTTGCTAATCTTAGGATATCAAGGCCATGTTTAATTAACTCCCCCAATGTCTTGGCCTGGAGATTTAGGTGACATATTTTCAAAGAAATGTTTTCCTTGTCCATGGAAAAATTCCTTTTTTCTTGACTGCTGGAATTTCTGAGTTTGCTGATAAATGAAATCTCTGCTATTTGTGACCAATGTCCATATATACAGTGGGCCTTATGCCCTAAGGACTTCTACTGAGTATTTTTCTAACTGTACCTCCACACTGCAGTCCAGAACTCCATGACCAAAACAGCCATGATATGCAATACTGAGTCTGGCCTTGCCAGCAGGAAAAGCTTAAGTAGTCAAAGCATCTTGCAAGTGATTGTAATTTCATTTATTAAATACAATTCACTGAATATTACCCATATACATAATTTCTTTCATAAAAATCAACTGTATGTTTATTGGTATCTACAAGTCTTAAATCATGCAAACATTGACAGGTAGGTAATTTGCCAAGAGAAATAATCTTTACTGATCTTAAAGTAATTACTGTTGATATTCTGTCTCCATGTTTTGATCCACAGGCTTCTGTTGAAAATATTAGGGTGAGTTTAGGTGAACATACCCATTGAACATTCTCTGTGTAAATAGTATTTTCAAGACTAGCTCCTCAAGCTGTAGCCTTTAAAGAAAATTAATATATTTTACAATGTTCTCTGTATGGTTATCTGATACACTTAGATTAATATAAAGTAGGTACACTTCATACTTAGACTTAAAAACTTAGATCTGCATATGATATAATACCTAAAAAATGCTATAAAAAGGTGTAGCACTGAAATACATATTTTGATGTAGCAGAGATCCCTTCTCTATGTTGCATGTCTCCCTTTCATTTGTATGTGTACCAATCTATTTCATTTTTCAAGATATAAAATACATTGATTCAAAGTTCTAGGTTTTTTACTATCAATATGGTCAGTGACAGCTAAACCCACTCTGTAGATTAAACAATTAAGATCCCGTTCTCACTTCATTTATTTAAATTTAGTCGTGTATTTCAAATATATGTTGTGACCAAAAAAAGTGTAATCTAAGATAATTTTCAGCAGAGAATATGTAAAAAGTATGTTAAGAGAAAAAAAAGAACAGAAAAATATATTGAACGAAACTGTACCAGTGAGCCAGAAAACCATGAAAGAAATAAAGATCGTTTATAAGGCATTATAAGAAATTACGAAAACTTCTATTTTCAGGTATAGGAGAAACTTCTCTTTCCTCTAGGAATGATATAGGGGCATTGATTCAACTTGTACACAAATGTTTTGAGTCTGAGTGGGAAAGGAAGGAAGAAGGGAGGAAGGAAGGAAGAAAGGCATATTCATGGAGAAATAACATGAAATAGCATCTACTGTGTTCTGACAAGATCTATAGAGAAGTTGTTTTCATAGTAAAAAACACATCTAAATTGCTTGTTACGTAGCTTAAATTAGCACATAGTAAACAAAATTTGTTCTGTAAATATCAGCTGCTTGCATGGATCCAATTTAGATTCTTCACTTCCCAAATCTGCCAAACTATGGAAGTCTGCCAAAATACAGCATTCAAAAGACAAGGTCCTTGAACACATCTTCTTTATAAAGAAAAAAAATCTATATGGTGTTGCCACTATGTTTCAAAAGTTGGAGAGCAGACAAAAGCAGATTAATTCAACTCTCTAGTACAACTTTTGAGTCTTGTGTGCTTTTTAAGGTTAGTTTATTTATTACAATATCAAAAGTATGTACCTTAGAATTTAAAATGTATACTCATATTGACTGTGTATCATCTGTTTCCAATATGTTAAAGATTTTAGAGGAGGAACTACATGCTTTAATTTCACTAAAGTTTCCAAGTTGTCTGTTATAACCTTGGTAAGAATTGCAGCAGACTGAAAAATGTTGCTTTATCAAACTGTTCTTTCATTCCCTTTCAGAGAGAGTAATCTGTCTGGAACAGATATCTGACCCTATTCTTTGTTCTTTTGCTTAATAAAGTCACAAAATTCTATCTAAATAAGTAATTTTTTTCTTTCTTTATTGTCTCACTTGAAATTGGATGAAAGGAAACTGCAGAGAGTAGATCTTTTGAAGATCATCAAACACTTCCTGAATATGAGCACAAGCTATAAAACAAACAAAATTTAGGGATTTTTGAATTGCTTTGAAATATAGTTCATGTAAAATGCAACAATAACTTTGTTTAATGGAAAAGTTTACTTCATTACTTTTTCTTCCGTACATTTTACTAAAAGGTTTGACAGGATTTTAAGCAGATCTCCAAAGCAGAGATCAAATAAAAGTCATATGTTGTCAGTTTAAAGGCTTCTCTGACACAAAGCACTCTACTGAGGGCAGAATACCTTTGTTGTATTTACAAAATTGTGCTGCAGTTCATGAAGTATGAGAAGAAGCTGAGCTCAGATATTCTTTATATTTCTGTTGGACATTATTGTTATCCTGTAGGATGGCTCTGCAACGTTAATGAAAGAGCAAAGGGGATCACAGATCAAAAGTATTGTATGCTCCACCTTCACATAATAGCAAAAATGCAGGGCTTCCCCACAGTTAGTGAGGGATCTCTAAAGCTGAGCATATGACTTCTGCAGGGCAGACACAATACATGACTGGACTCAGTCATGGATTAATGTGCAAACTCTAATACAGTGTGAGGAGCTGAAGCTTCCTGTGAACTGGAGCACTGCATCAAACTGAGTCGCACAAGGAGTTTCCACATCAACTCGCTGCACAGTGTCTGAGTCTGTATTGTCAGCAGTCCTTCATCTCCAGTTCTGCAGCCTGCCCTCCACATGAGGGTGCACCTGTAGCTTTTCATCTACACACTGCCAGATGGCTACAGCATTACCTTCACTCTGGTTTCACAAGTGCAGTTGCTCTCACATGGCACTACTGAATTCAGGAATAATGTTATGCTGGGTTTCTCCTAAAAAGTGATTGCCGTCAATTTTTAGATCACACTCTTCTCGTCCCACTTCTCATTCTTTTGCCTTGTAATTTTATCCTATAACTCTACAAAAAGGTTAAATCATTCCAGATATGGAAGTATTTAGCCTGTAACTTCATACTTGAATAGAACCTTGTAGATAGCGAGCAGTTAATATTTATTTTAATGCACAATAAATATTGCACAATAATATATATGCACAAATAAATCACGTTAAATATTATTTAATCTGCAGCACCCACATTTGGTGTAAAAGGTACCATAAGCTACCAGTGAGGATCTTAAGAAGGTCTGCATGAAAAATATAACTGTACCAGGGAAAAAGCAAGAAAAATTTGATTTTTTTCTTTTTCCTCATTACTATTATTATTTTCACCACTACCTTTACTGGAGACAATTTTTTTTCTGAGGGTTCTTTCCTTCATCTTACCAGTTGGTGCCTGAGGAGTGGCATTTCCTGTTTTTTCTCTCTCTTTTTTCTCTTTGCTTCTCTAAGATAGATTTCAAGTAAAGAGTTAGGTCATTGGCTGTGGACTGCACTTCTAAAACATGTTCATGTCAGCCTCTCTTAATGTTGCTCCCAGATTCCAAACAACACAATTAAGACTCCAATAATTCAGGCTTTTGCATCAAGGAAGAGAGTTTATTATACTACATCATCCACTATCTTCTCCTACTATATTCTATTCTCTATATTCTACTATATTCTACAGCAAGAAAGAGCTGTGCTCTTTTTATAGAACTCATTGTTAGATATAATCGTATTGGTCAATTAAAGACAAACAAGGGACTAATTGGTAAAGAAAAGAAAACAATCCTCTGAAAGTGAAACATCACGTAGCTCACAGAGCTGAACAGGAACCACAGGTGCCTATCTTTTTTTTTTCATTCCTGACATTCTGCTCTCCCAGAATAGCATGAGAGCTGATTTCTTCTCCTGAGCCCTCTGCAACTTCCCAGGCTGGGCCTGGGAAGAATTGCAGGTTTCTCAGGCTGTCAGGCTGTGTGCAACCACATCTTAATATTCTTTAAGCAACACCTGTATGATGGTGGTGTAGTTAGAATGCCTCAACGAAAACCCTACTGAAATCCTTTGCTGAAAACAAACCTCTTATTCTGTATTTTTTGTACTATTTGAATGCACAGGATAATGGGGCAGGAAAGGAAGGCTTAAACAGCAGGCAAATCCTTTTCTGTCATTTGCTTAATTAGTTCTCAATCCATATGCCACTGAAAAAGGCATTACTTACATTCTCAAAACAAATCCTATGATGTTAATTGGCCTCAGGGGATTATTGGCACAAACCAAGGTATGGGCATTTTTGGTATTTAAATTATTTTGAGATTTTTATCTACTCTTTCCAGGATCATCTAATAATAAGCTTTGGACATAACATCACTACATTATTTGCCTTAGCAGGAAACAACACATAGCAGACATAACCTTAAACCATAGAAAGAATGCAAAAGGGTGACTTGAGGCAATCTTCATTCCTTCTAACTATAGGTAATTAATATTTCATATCAGGCCTCAGACAAAGGTAATTGAGGTCTCAATTCCTCACTCCTTCTCATGCTGAAAATAAAATCAGAGTGCCCATGGTGTACCAACGGAAATCTGTAGTAATTCCTGAATATTAAAGTTTCAGTTTTAAGATAGAGACAACTCAAACCTGTAATTATTATATGGCACCATATTTTAAAGATTCACACACAGTAAAATTCCAGGACTAACTCAAGTAAATCTTCAATATTCAGTCAAAAAAGTGAAAGTAAAAGAAGGGATTAAATAACACAACCTTTTGATTGTATTTATAAAAATAAATGTTTTAAGATAGAGAAACAGAAATTATCAAAAAAACTTCAAATAACAATTAAATACATTGTATAAAATGGAAAACAGCCTACAGACTTGACAATTTAAATGTGATAGTATTTAAATAAAGAATTCTAAAATACAGTGGATCCTGAATGCATGAACATTCTTATTTCTCTGAAGATTCAGAGACACAACTACTGATGTTAGTAAGATTGTTCATGAACACTGCTTAAGTTAAAGCTCTCTCTGCCCAAACTCCAGCTAAAAATTAAATAGCAATTTTCAGAATTAGTTTGACCTCTTAAAGGTGAACTCAAATCCAGATTTTATGCTACAGAGACTTTAAAGAAAACAATGAATGTCAGATCTCAAGAGTCTCACAGAAATCTCCAGGGCTAGTCATGCTAACAGGGTTTCCACTTGTTTCAGTCTCACTGGAAATTACCTCATTGCTACAACATGACAGAGTATGTTAATCACAATTTATGACTTTGCAATGAATACTAAATAAACTGTTAAAAAGAAACAGCTTATTAAATGGTTTCAGCATTTTATTGTAGCAACCTACCAATTATTGAAGCAGTATTTAATACAACAACTGAATATGATAAATTAATGTGATATTAATGCAAATACTAGTGAGCAATACCTCAATGAAGATTTTACTCACTTTATTAATGCACTATTAAAATTCAAGTGCCATATAAAATTTAATAAAGGAGCAACACCACTTAAATAAGAAATCAAAATATATAGGTGAGCTTTCTTTTCAGTTTTACCATTTAAGTTTTTTTATAACTTGATTTAGGAATTCCTTACAGTTGAAATGACTCATGGGGGACAGGAAATAACACAAGTTAAAACCCAAACCAGACAAAAAAGACCAAGCACTCGAAATTAAGTCTATTCTTTGATATATTGTGTTTGAACTCTATTCAATCCTTAGCATGAAAGGCTAGTTTGAGCTGAATATAAAGTAGTACACTGTGCAAAACTAATATTTTCATTATATGTCACATGTAGGTAAAATTATACAGTTTCTTAAAGACATAGTGAGCAGGGAAAGTGCAGGCAAGCAGACAGAAGCAGATTGCAAATCAAATAATATAATTGTTGAGACAATCACATAAAGGAGACTGAAAGAACAAATTCAAATGTTTCTTCCCTCTTATGAGAGACCAGAATGGTAGGAGTTAATAACTCAAACAATCATTCACTTGCAAAAGCAGCAGGTGAAATGAAGGGGAGGAGGAGTCATTTTGGATGTGTGGTGGGAAACTTCTGATTTGCATAAGAGCAGTCCTGGTGCAGAGGGGGTGAGCACCCATCACCAGAGGACGACCACTACAAACCAACCTTTGTTTAGCAACAGGCTGGCCTTTTACCCCGATAAAGGAAAAGGCAGCTGGCTCAGATGTAAAACTTCATTCCCAGGGAAGTTATCCGGACATTCACACATAGGCCTGAAGGTATTTGTCCCTTCTGATAAAGCGTGACTGGCCACACTATGCTGAGAAACATTAGAAAATGTCATAAATGTCATAAACAATCAAAGACCCATGGAACTTTATCTTATGGAGGCTTTCCCAATCCTCAATGGATCAAGACCACAACCATTACTTTGAGCAATAGACACCTAAGTTGCAATATTCTCATTACTGAATCCTCATGCAGTAAGATCTTTTCTCTCCACTATCTACTTTTATCCTTTATATTTTTTCTTTTCCATATATATTTTCTTAAATTATCTTTTTCATATTTCCACAGGTTATAACAACAGTTATCACATCCTTTCTTTCCATTGCAACCAAACTGTTCTAAAATAAACCTGCCCCCCACAGATAGAGAGAAACAGATAGATAGAATAGATATATATATTCTCATAATTCTGTGTCATTTCACTCTCATCTTGAGAAGTCTCATTGTTTCTCTCACACACCACCCAGAGTTCATCAAACTACCTTCCCCTAAACCCACTGGCCAGACCAGAGCATTACATAATTGTCACATCAGATAGGA
This sequence comes from Bombycilla garrulus, assembly GCA_013400315.1. Taxonomy (NCBI): domain Eukaryota; kingdom Metazoa; phylum Chordata; class Aves; order Passeriformes; family Bombycillidae; genus Bombycilla; species Bombycilla garrulus. The sequence goes on along the minus strand of VXBU01011435.1, from coordinate 61,766 downwards.
TCCCTTGGATGTGGTGGAGTGAACAGTGTGGTCCAAAGCTATTTAAGGTTTTCTGGTGTTACCTGGACCTACTGAAAGGTTTTCTGTGACAAAAATTCAACCTCAGAAAGAGTTGTTAGGAGAAGGACATTGATTCTCACAGGTTATTGAAGGGTGTAACTACAAAGAGCAAGTCAAATGGTGACTGTCCACTTTTTCTGAAATGATATATTTTTATTTTTTTCCCTTAGTATTACCTGGTTACCTAAGACCTGCTGAAAGGTTTTCTGGTGTAACCTGGGCCTTTTGAAAGGATTTCCCTGGAAGAAAGCCAAGCTAACTCCCAGAGAGAGTTAATAGGGAGAAAGACATTAACCCTCTATAGATTAATGACCGATTTGAAAGGAATGACACCCAAGAGGAGTCAAATGTGGCTTGTTTCCTCCTGATGAAATTAAAGTCTTTTAGAAAGAGAAGGCACCTACATCTAAGGTGTAACTCACTGTAACGGGATGGCCCCTCTGGTTTTTACTCCTTGCCTTCAATAATCAGTCAACAGAGTATCTTTGATAAGTGGGAAGGAAAGACTGAAATCTCCTCTCTTTCAGAATTTCATCAGTATATCACAGTGCACTGTATAAAGGAATACCGAAACTAAAAGGCTCATTCCTCAACTTTTTAGAAGATTACTGCAAAATATAAAGTCATATTTCAAAAAGTACTAAGGAGATAATTTAAGTGCATGGATATGACATTGCGGTCTGGACTCCCTTCTCTGCCTCAGCCCCTACCTCATAGCCACGTATCTCTGGAAATGTGCACACTCAAAGCTATCTTGTTTTCTTAAACATTTCTGCTTTTGCACATACCCTACTCCTCATCAAGTCTGAGAAGGCACTGGTAACCACATAATTTTTTTTTTCCTTTATAGTACAGGGGAGTTTAAGGACCTTGTCTTTGAATGCTGTGTTTTGACAGACTTCGATAGTTTGGTAGATCTGAGAAGCGAAGAATCTAAACTGGATCCATGTAAGCAGCTGATACTTACAGAACAGATTTTGTTTACTACATGCTAGTTTAAGCTATGTAACAAGCCATTTATATGTGTTTTAATATGAAAACATCCACTTAATTTTATAGATTTGTCAGAACACAGTAAGTACTATTTCATGTTATTTCTCCAAGAATGTTTGTTTGTTTCTTTCTTTTCTCTCTTTTTCTTTCTTTCTCTCTGTATTTCTCTTTCTTTCATTCTCTTTCCTTCTTTCTTTTTTCTTTCTGTTCTTTCTGTTTCTTTTCTTTTCCACGTCAGACTCAAAGCAGATGTGTGTAAGTTGAAACACCTCCTTTACATCCTTCCTAGAGGACTGAAAAGTCACTCCTACCCTTGAAATGGAAGATTTTTTTGTCATTTCTTATGACCACTAATTAACTAGAGGTTCATTTATTTTTGAACGTTTTTTTCATTTTGCTTTCATGATCTTCTGGTTCACTGGTTTGTTTGGTTTTCTAGGAATGCCTCTCTTAACCTAGGAGTCTTTCAATTCATTTTCCAACAGTAACATGACTCCAATAAAGAGTATTAGAAAGCTTTGACTCAAAGCAAACTCCAAAGTAAGAAAAATAAAATCATAGTCTTGGTTTGTTAGATGAGATTTAGAAAATCTTCCTTAGTAACAGATTTCCTGGAAATAACATGTGGATCCTGTTTAAAAGGTTAGTGATGACAATATGAAAACATCAGAAATCTGATTGTGACAGTCTCCTGTAGGTGGACATTAGCCTCAGAATCAGGGACTTCAATAGACTTCAAGAATTTGTTCCATCTCAGTTCTGGACACAACTGTTCACCGAGCCAGCTTTGTGGATATGCAGAAGTGCGTGACTGCCTTGAAGCTTTACTCCTGGATCTGTACTCTAGGGGGACTACTCACTAAAAGCTGGGGTTTGTCCTCAGGAAAAAGTAGTCAACTGTGAAATGTAAATGAAACTATAATAGAACTGTGTAATTACAGGTAGAGGAAAAAAGAGTTATTGCTGGAAGGAAAAAGTGGTAAGAATATGCATCCATAATCAGACAGTTTTGTCTTCAGTATGATGAAATAAATATAAAGCTATATATTTTTAAATATATATACAACATTTGCAACTATTAAAAGCAAATGCCATAATGGGAATAAATTATATATGAAGAATTAGTAGTATCGGCAACCCATCACAACCATAATTACTAACAAAAATGCATGTTTTTGAATGTTTTTTTTTCCTGGGAAATACTGGAATAATAATTAAAGTAATAATAACAGCAAAATAACAAATAATAACACCAGATAAATGTAAAAAAATGAAGGGGACGAAAGCTGTTTTCTGGCTGCAAATCTCAACTAGACAACAGATAATCAGGAGAAAGTTGTCTGTACTCCAGTAGCTTGTTTTTTACCCACACAGACAATAGAAACCCAGTAATTTTAAATGATAAGTAAATTATCTAGAAGTAGATGTGTAAAATTAAAACGTCACACATAGTCAAACATATTAATTACAGTAGTATATCAGATGGTAAGGCTAACATCCTTACAGGTCACAAGTTATTTCAGAACAGTTAAAACTCAGATATTAACATCAATGCTCTCAAATCAAAAGATATGGGCTAGTGACATTTATTTTCAAGATATGCATGTTTATTTTCCAGGTAGCCATGTGTCAGTATTGCTAGAAAGATATTTTTCTCTTGACATTATCTATAGACATGTGCTCATTACTCAATTCTGTGCATTGAGCAGAATAGAAAAGTAGCAGAGCTCCTCTTAATGTCACGTTCCTCACAGTTATAGTGAATTTTGAGGAGAGGGGTAAAAAAGAACACTGTAATGTTCATTCAAAGAACAGCTATAGACAATTTTTTTCCATTCAAATTAGTGTCTATGTCCTTTATACTGTGGGAAACAGCAGAAAAGCCTAACTGTAGCATACGTGCCGCAGTGAGTCACCAGTTCAGTAAAAATCGTGTGATAGTTCTCTCAAGTGCAGTTACCAAGTCTGGAAAAATGGGAAGCAGTACTCTTGTGTAAAAAAAGAGTAGAGTATCTCATCTGCAGTTATCAGCTACTAGGACAATTGTCAGGGAAACCACCATTGTTATTTGAGTGTTTTGAGGAAGCTCTTAGAGGAAATGAGTTTTTTTTATGGATGACCCCACTACCTTCTTAAAAGGAATTTAAAGNAAAAAAAAAAAAAAGAAGTTTGGTCTTCTGAGATGGGGGAAATTAGACACCACCTTGGGCAATTAGAATATTTCTTCTTTTACACATATTATAATTGACTGACTCAAAGGGAGTCAGCCCTAAGGGCCTGGATCTTCTGCACACTTTTTAACAGTAAAGCTCTCTTCCTCAAATAGTAGCAAGTGGGTGGGTGTAGGCACAAACAATATTCTAGTCAAGGGACAGACCCAACTGGAGGACGCATTTAGAAATGGAGTGACGACTCAAAGGGAAACTCTAGCTAGACTTTTCAAAACTCTGGGCTAGGTGGAATAATATGCAAAACACCTTGATGTGCATAGCTGAGTGACACAAAATCATTCTAATTGCAAAGACAAAAGAGTAAACTGGTGACACAAGGAAACAAGATTTACAAGTCCACCTGTTTATGAATACGAATCTGATTTTTCAGGTAGACTTGGTGGTGTATTTTGTTGTGAAAAGAAAGGTTCCTATTGCAGAACATGGTATGCTGCTTTATTCTGAGAGCCAGCCAACTTCCACGCTATCAGATACAGAAATCCAAAGGAAGACCATCTTCCCTGGAAGCACAGCATGGAGAGAAGGCCACTGAAAGTTGTGATAATGTTGTCCATACGAGACTCAAAGTCTTAAATTAAGAACAGCAGCATCACAATGTTAGGCTAACTAGACCTCCCAAGTTCTGCTTTTCCTTTACCTGGAAAATAACTCTTCAAAGAGGATAAAAGGGTGGAAAGGCACAAATAGCTCTCTAATCAGGAAAATTGCACAGCATGTTTGAGATAATCCTAGAGGAAGGACTTCAAAATATTTACCTGAATGGCAAGACTTTTGGAAACCCTATTGGTTTGTTGGTTTTTTCAACAATAGATGAAACTGAATAGAACTTCTGCGATACAAATCAGCATGTGCTCATGTGAATGTTTAATTTATAAATTAAATTTGAAGGGCTTTCATTCTGAATTTGATTAAAAGAATCATGAAAGACTGTATTACCATGTGTCAGAGAAGGACTCAAAAATCCTTGTTGATGTGTATATATCATATATGAGAGTTTGGTCTCTGTAGAAATGACAATTAGGAAGTAATAATAAAGGGGCTGCTGAACCCAGTAATATACTTATGAATTTGTGCCACTGAATTTAGGCTAGATTTAATTCTGAATGTAGATTTGAAATCCAGAAAATTTCAGGACAAGCCATTGCTTTTCACTCTTCTGAGAAAGAAGAAGTCTTTGTGTGAACTCCTTTTCAGAATAAGAGCATATCTTAAACCCCTAATGTCTTAGATGCCATGGCAACAAGGAAAGGGACTTCTGTAAACCCTCTTAGTGTTAAAAAAATACCACTTATGAAAGCAGCTATGAAGGGCACTGAGTATGTCTTTCCCCCTCAGTTTCACTCAGCTTCCTAGCAAAGTTTCTTTCCTTGAATTTGTCTTAGTTGCATTATATATATATATCTTTAACTTGCTACTCTTCAAGACATCAAATGAAGACATAGGTTGAGTTAAAAGACTTATTTAGATTATCTTATTTTAGAGAAGTGCCACTTGTCTTTGCATATTTCATAAAAGGTTTTACTAATCAGTTAGAAAGTGGGATCTCATACCTGGATTTAGTGACGTGTCTCAGGGCTAGTAGACAAATTTACTTTACAAATAAGAATAAAAAGGAAATCCTGGGTTCTCTTTAAATAAATCCTCTTTCAATATGATAAGCAGACATATCATAAACACATAAGATTATATGTGTATCACTAAATTATGCTTGGAAGAACATACAGGCATATCTGTATCTGTCACAGTAATCGGTTACATTAGTCCTATAAATTCAAAGCTAATACAATGGCTGATACTTCATTAAGCTAATTATTGAAACTTTGATAATCTTTGCAACTTTTCAATGTGTCATTCACCATATGTGGATAACTAAGTGAGCACTTTTAAGATAACAGATATGAATTTCTTGTTACTACAGATACTGTAAGAAATGCTTTCTAAAAGTTAACAAAATTCACAAAAACATGCATAATGTAGGATGTCTCTTTTCTTCAGCACAAGTGAACAATATTTCTGCAGATGGCTAAAATTTTATGGTATCTAAAATAAACCAAACATGTTTGAGTGGAACACAGAGAAGCCACCTAGAAAGAAACTCCTAACAAAACAAACAAATGAACAAAGAAAGAACCCAAACCAAGCAAATACTCTAGGGCTGAAAACAGACTAAGACTTAGATCTAGAATTTCCAAATAAGTGGGTCTATATTATTTTGGTTTCTCTCTCATCTGTAACATCCTTTCAACATGGGATAAATAACCCCATTTTAAAACAAAATTTGAGATTTTTTTTTTTTCTGTGTATCTTACATGCATATACAATGTAGGTGACTTTTTCAGATATAGAGATCCATCTTTTTAAAATAAATAAAAGAAAGAAGCTGAATCTGAGATTCCCCCATCATGAAATAAAATCTTATTTAAAACAATAATCCTCTTTGAGAAATCCATTTAGAGGTGTATGGAAGTATTTGGCTTTTCAGAAGCATTATGTCAATAGCAGCTGATGAGATTCATTTGACATGGTGGAGATAAAACCATCTCAAAAATACAGCAACTGCACAAATTTTTAATAATATAGAGTCCCAGAACTTTCCCAAGAAAAGAACTCTTCACTCAATTTGAGTTTATAGTTACTTATGTTTAACAACAGCATACTAATTTTAAAAAATAAAGTTTAAAAACTCTGTGATGCAGTTTATAAACAGTAAAAACCCCAAAAGTTTAGAAATAAAAAAATAACAACACAATATGAAAAAAGACCCTTAAAACTACCTGAAGGACTCTAAGGTAGGGTACTTTCACCTAAAAGCTGTAAACATTGTTTCTCTACCCCAAAAGACAAAGTATGAAATTTATAACATAACTGCAGCAAACATAAGGTTTATTAATTACTTTTATATTTTATCTCACATGACATTTTGATCCTATTTGCTGGCATAATTCTATTTATTCCTCTGTATTTTATTTTTAATCTCTAAATAAAAGAGACATGCATTACTTATATCTTGTACTGACTTTTAAGTTTTTACAGCTTGGGGATCAACTGTTTCAACCCAAGCGCTTTGTTCCCTGCCCAGTATTCTGACACATGCCATGTGCTATCAACGATTTGATGAATGAAATGAAAGCATGTGACCACCTACCCACACACCTTGGCAGAGGTGCACTCCATACACGCCGGCCACCTCCCAGGCAGGTGAGCTTGTTAGCACCTTCCAGGCGATATCCCGGGAAACAAGAAAAGATCAAGGAATCTCCAACACCAAAATGAAAACCAATTCGCCTGCTGAAGGCAGGAACACCAGGATCATCACATGGCTCCAGATCATATTCTGCAGACAATAAAACATAATACATTATTATCTGGACAGACTGTCCACATGACAAAAAAGCAAACTTACCAAATTGCTAGCATTGTGTGAGCATGGAACAGCTGGAAAACATGTATTTCAGAGTTGTGTTCTCCACCACTGTTTCTATAAGTCTATTATGCCTATATATACAGTAATTATATATCTAATGTGTCCTACCCACACTACATCTATTTTCTTAATTTCAAGAGCTGTAATCAGCTTGTACTGTAAGTGGTTTACTATAATTTTGTTCAATTACTTCTTTTGTATATAATTCTAGTTTCTTTTCATCTGAACTCCCAAACAGCTTTAGAAGTGAGACTTACTGTTGAAAAAAAACATTATGCAATGAACAAAATCTAATTAAATTCAAACAAAAGGTTAGGTGAATGAAAGATATATCATCACGTTTTCAAAAAGTGTGCTTTTATAACCACACAGAAGGAATAATTCAGGAGGAGTCAGAATAGACTAATGGGGAAAAAAATCAGGGCTGTTACATCGGAAGCAATCTCCAAAGAATATGCTGTGGAAGTATCACTTTTTGTTTATACCATTTTCTGACATAATTTTTTTCTTCAGATATCCACTACCAACTACTTCAAGAAATGATGTTGAAGCAGGACAACTTAGACATTAATGAAAAAGGTTTGATTTTATATTCTTCAGAATATGATCCAAAAGACCCAAGAAAAAATATTTTCTAGAAGGTTAACCATGGAGGTCAGTGGAAAGTAGGGTCAAATCTACTTTTTTAGAGGAAAAGACTCCATTTAGTCAGGGAAGAAAAACTAAAACAAAGTTTGTGAATGAGTCTTTAAACTGCTGACATATGGAATAAAATAATAATAAAAAAAGAATCCTTCCCTTTAGTAATTGTCTTGTAGGAAAGTTCACAATATTAGAGACAATTTATAAACTACATCAGTTTCTGCTGGCAAATGTTGTAAGTTTAGAAAACGTATAATCTGCTACCTCTGCTCAATACCGCAGAGGCTAAGATAGACATGAAGATACCCAGTAGTATACCTTTAGGCACACGGCAATTTTCATGACAAATTTCTGTGTTTGATGACATTCAAAACAGGTGTTTTCACTAAACACTTCTTACTAAGAAGAACTATATTATGATTGCATGAAAGCAAAAAACCAGAATACCTATTTTGTTTCATAAAGTTTATGTAACTCATAATATTTCTCAAAATGTGTGTTTCATATAAATGATGGCATATGATGGCTCTGTATGTTGTAGCAGTAGCAGATATGACATTGTTATGAATGTGATTCTATCTGTCTAATTTAATGAACAACAAAATTAAATTTAGCAGCAATTTTTAATTCAGCAGTTTTTATATAAATGAATATAATCAAGTATATTAAGAAGTATATACAAAATTTGGCAATAAGTGATTTAAGTATAATTAAGGTTTGTATAAAGCATAAGCAAAACCGACCGGGGTATGGGGCGGGCTCCTCACCCTGCCTCACGTACAAAGCGGTTTCACCAAAATCCATGCTTATATACTATATGGTAACAAATATTAATCAATATTCCTGTAACTCTCCTCCTACTTTTGATCCCTGATTTAAGGATGAGAAATACTCTGTGAGGAGATTAGCAGTCCCAGTGTTCCTGCACTCGGTATATAGAGGTGGAAGGGTAGGATGCTCTTGAAAAGCCACATCATGTCAATGTAAACAGAAAATTCACTGGACAGGAAGGGGATTTGCTTCTAAAGGAAAAGCACCCCTTTAAGGAAGAAAAAAAATCTACATCACTATCCTGTACTGCGCATGCTCTACTGGTATTCGGGGGTCTTCCAACCCTTTCTGGGGTCTTCTTTCCGATTAAGTCTCTCCTCTTTGTCATTGTCCACTGGGTGACCCTTAGGGTGGCATGCACTAAGCTTTCTATTACATAATCAAGCATATGTCCTAAAAATAAGCCTAATTATTTCATAAAGAGGCCTAATTCAAGCTGTGTACCTGGAGTTGTCCCAAGCTGGCTAACTCCTAGGCCCAAGTCTTCTTGGAGGGTTGGTCTGTTTCAATCCTACATCCTGTATCTCCCTAAATTGAGAATCATCTCAAAGCCGAAGTCTTATTTTGAGACCCTAATTATTTGCATCCTGCATTTAACTACTCTCTGCTAACATCTGCAGGAAGAGTCCATCTGTTTTGTCTCATTATTTGATGTCCCCTTATTGCTTTATAACAAATATTTCCTATCAATATGGTTATAATATTGCTAATATTGTTATGGCTTAGTTAGCACAAATTAGATTCATTTATCACAATATAAACCTTCAACTATGTCCCAAAAGTTCTGTGATCCATATCTTTTGTTACTGCATAGTTTTCCCCCTTGCATCCAAAATATTTTGCGTATTTTCCTACAATTTGGCTAGTGCTCTACTTTTTTGACTTTGTGATAAACAAATTATCAGAGAAATAATTAATATTTGTATTTACATTCAAAACTTGTGAAACCTCTGATTTCTGCTTTGGTGAGTCCAAAGTATCCAGAATTAATGTAGTTTAGCATTTATTAGGAGTAAATCCAACACTATTGCTCTTATCAGTGAGGCAGTTTTTTCCTTTTTCAAATAAGCAAGCCAAATGAGAGACATTACTCATAAATAGCATGGTCATCTGAAAACATTGCAAATTGTCAACAAAACTTATTGGCTTTAGTTCTGGAAAAATGATGCAGGAGAGCTGAATGTGAGTTCCTTACATACTCCTTCCATAGAATATACATGTGCATGTGAATTTTGACTAGCACTTGATTCATTCAGATGTGTCATGGGACAAGTGGAAGCTTCAGACAAGCCCTGCCTTAGCCTCAGAACACAGCAGCATCTTAAATTTAAGGACTTGCTTTGGTCCACAAGTTCTAATGATGGTAAAGCTGGTCTATTTATAAAAAGTAATTATTCATTAAATGAAGAGAGATAACAGAAAAAAGATCCTAATCAGAATTACTACACAGTATACAACTACAGAACTACTAGTAGATTACAGCCCAGCATGAAACAGTACACTATTTCAAGGTACCTACAGTTAAATCTAGCAAAAGAAATAGTATTGTAATTTACCACTGAAATGACAATAATGTGCACAGACTTCTTCACTTAACCCCTGGGGAGTAACTGTAAAATAGGCATCCCTACTCATGGGAGAAACTCCACACAATTCCAGGATCATGTATAGAGGACTTCTGCATTTTGAAAGCTTAGCATACCTTTTCTAGTTTCTAAGTGAGGTGTCTGTCAGTAAGAAAACCAGCTTACCTTCCACATCTCACTTCAAAAGTAAGATGTTTATTGGCAGGCACTGGCCATTTTGGCTGATGGCAAAATACCTCACTACAAGACAGCTCATCCTGTTTGAGTTACCTGACCAGCTAACGAACAACAGATGAGCTCTTGTTGGGGGTGAGATGCCCTGCTGCAATATGTACATCTGTAATCTTACTTCCTAGTAATGGAAATAGGCAAGAAAAAATACTGAGAAATGTATATTAGATTTAGTATTTAGAGGACTGTAAATAAGAAGCAGTAGCAAATGTTTCAATAGATAATTTCTAGAAATACATCAATAGCTAATAAGTGTATTATGTTTATATACATATTTTCTATTTCAAAATCAATCTTCAGTTTAGAGACTTTGTGAATCTGGGTTAGCATAACACTGATCTTTTAGCTTCTATACTTTAGAACAAGTTAGTTCCCTTCTTCTGAAGCAGTATCTTCTACCTTTGTAATTTTTTCCCTTTAATTTTCCTACAAATTTCTTTTTCCACAATTGTAATGTTTCTGTGAGAACAGGAACAATTTAAAACAGCCATATCATCAACATTCTTCTCAATTCTCTTGACCATTTTTTTGAACCTTAAGCAGTTTTCTATGATAGAGACTATACAATTTTGATTAACTTTTTCTTTTCTTTTTACATGAAGGCGTTTCACGATGTTTCTGTTATCTGCAAGTGAGATATCATCTGGAAAAATTTCAGGATATTTAGCAGAATGGAATTCATTACCTGAAAATGTTATGTTGAAACCTTCATAAGAAATTGAAAAATCAGATATAAATCGAAGCTGAGCAGTAAAATTTCCAAAGAGGCCGGCTTTAATTGCAGGGGGTAAGACCGAGCCAGTCAATCTGGCTACTGGTTCTGTGAAGCTCCCATCTTCAGTGATGAGCAAATAGTCATGAGAGCTCTCAAGGTGAAAAGTATGAAAAACCAGCTGAACACCTTTAAAAGAATTACAAAGGAAGGAAAGAAAACATTTAATAGCAAGTTTTTTTATTCCTTCATATGTAGGTAACACAGAAAGCAATTCTTATGTTACAGAAACATTTTGAGGAAAAGTTAGAATCGAAAGTTGAAATTCTGAAAATAAAGTTTGCAGAAAGCACATGAACTCAACTGAATAATATGTGCAATGTGGATGCTTGTTTAGTTCACTTTAAATCAAAGTTTCCTTAACAGAATCGGTGGCATTCAGCTCTACTTTTATACAGCAGTCCAAAAATTTAAATTTGTATTATTTAGGTGTTATTCAAATTCCTGTATGTCTCTTTTACTTATAATATCTACTTTGATTTCATTATTAACTAGGAGACGTACTTTAATACTTGGCTGAAATTTTATGTTTGTGTTTTATTTTTGCATTTCCTCCAACAAAATTCTGGGTTTTAATTCTAAACTTCCAGCAGGCTTCCAAATACAAGGACAAAGCATACACAAGTTCATGTACAGTCTTACATAAATACAGATGGGACTGATCCTTTACCTGACATCATGACTGCTTTTTCATTTGCCAACTTCCAATCCAGTAATGAATTAAATTTTGACTTACAGCAATACATTTTCATATACAATAAATATGATAAATTTATAAATTTACTGTAGGAAACAACATTCTTCTTAGCACATTTTATCATATATTTTACATTTAAAATGTCTTAAAAGTTTTAAACAAAAAATCCAGTCTTTAAGAAGATTTTAAAAAGTAGAAACTTCCCATATACTCCTCAGTAAATTACTATTATTATTTGTTTTAATTGCATGAAACACATTATTACTATTCTCTAGGCTTTTTTCTGCTGTTGTTTTGCACCTTCTCCTAATGGATTAGATGACAAGATCAACTATGCATTCAAACATTACTCTACTGTATATGTAACATAATGGCATATATAAGTTTTTGCTCTAATGGTTTAAGTCTGAAATCTAAGGTTACCAATACACAGATCAAATCTGTTCCTTTATGCTTAATAATAGTGAAGAGTCATCAACAAGGTCCTGACATCACTGACTCAAAGAAATTTAGAGCTATTTAACGAGTAGCTATTATTCTGCCATATTTTACCTCTTCTACTCTTTTCCATTTTTCTGAGACTAAACTACATTGCCTCTGGCAACTGTTAAAAAGAATTCTTCCTTTGAAAAATAAACACAAACTGGAAATCCCATCTGTGAAGATATTTATTTTGGGAAGTTAAACTTCTTCCTCAAAGGAATGGCAGAAACTGCTGGTTTAACTCATAAATGACAGTTTGATTTTAGCTTTTGTGTCTGATTTTTTTCTTTCCATACAGATTTTATATGTATGCAAAACATATTAGATACTTACCCTTGCCATGGGACACTTCAATAGTCCAAGTGCAGTTTAAAGAGTTTGGGTAAAAATCAGGAAAACCAGGAGAAAGAACAGTTCCACTTTTCCCTTGCATATATCCACCACATAAAGCTTAAGAAGGGAAACAAACAAACAAACAAGTCATACAAAAAGCCTATCGTGTAAAAGGGTTTGAGAGAGAGAGCGAGAGAGAAAGGGAGTTCATTTTTTAATTACACCTAAAATTAATAAAGGAGTCAAGGATTAAAATACAAAGTTAATTAAACCAAAGCTGCAACATTTATTTTGACAACAATTTGTTTTCTTCTAAATTAGTCCTTGAAAAAGAGTTTATTTTTCATCTACAGCCTCCTCTGTTACTTAGCATAATACAAAAAGAAGTAATTTTTGTTTATTGCAAGTATTAACTCCTATTGCAGTAGTATGTACTAAATAAGGGGTTTTTTTGTGAAGTAACTCAAGAAATAACTTGCTGCTACTTTTCTTTCACTAAATATTTTGAAAGGCATACATTAAACTGCATTTTTAACAATAAAACTACTTAAGTAAAACCACTTTTTTTTCCAATAAGTAAAAGTTTAATGATTACTGTGATGCTCAGGGAGATAAAAAAGTGTATTTTCCTCTTTTTCAAAGATTTAGATTGTCCCATCATAAGTAATTTATTTGGAATTTAATATTTTGGGAGACATGAGAACTATGCTAGAAAACATTTTATGCATACTAGAATTTGCTAAACTAGGTTGTTCAAATTTGCATAGCAAATTAATTAAAGTTTAAGATTTGCATGCTGAATTGCTCACAGATCTTATAAATACAGCATGACTGTGCTTTTCACTCATCTCTTGCTGTCCAGTTTCTATGCTGCTGTTTTTTTAAATTTTAATATACTAAATATTTAAACAATAAAGCGACAAAACATTAAGATGCTTTTAGTCTTCTTCCTCATATAGTATNTCTTCCTCATATAGTATGATACAGTGCCGTTAACTAGATGGAGAATATACATGACAAAATAGTCAATGAACTTGCAGTACCTTTATGTAGATGTGTATATATATATATATATATAAATATATACACATATACTTGGTTTATTGCTTAAATTTTTTTAAATTTCTTATTAGACTAAGGTTTAAGTTAAAGTTTTTAATGCTTTTTGAGTTTATGTAACAGATATATATTTATAAGGAAGTAGAAGGAAAGGAAATGCTTTCAGCCTGGTTTTACCTGAATAAAGTTCTTTCTGCATGCAAGCATGAATTAAAACACATTTGACTAAACCTACAGTAAATATACAGTTGACAACAATACTTAAAAATAAAAAACAGTATTACACACATCAGGTTTATGGTGCCATAAATGGACAATAATTCATTCAAAAATCCTTATCTTATTCTGTAAACACCATAGAAGGGAGAAAAATATTTGACTGTGCAGCATTACCTAAAGAAGATATTACATATTTCAAAATCATTAACACATTTTAAGCAAAACTAAAAATATGAAATTGATGTGCTTTAATTTAGCTCTCATTCAAAAATTATTTTCATGTTCCACCTTGGCATAAGCATATTTTGAGAATGACATAATACTTAGAGGGAACTTTAACCACCTTGTATTTGTACACAGGCTTATTTCTTAGCTGGCATGAAACAAAGCAACATGCTTTTCCCTTAGGCATTTATTCTGCTAAATTAATTTCTGAAGTTAAAATTTTGAGAACATCAGTACTCTACAGATGAGTGCAAAATGCTCATTTCCACCTCAGTTAAGTCTGTCACATTGCAAAAATTTGGGTCACAACTTGTTGAGCCTCAAAAGGCAAATACACTAACACAATGATTACTCAATAGAGTGCGAGTTCTATCCCATATTTTTAGACTAGTTAATACAATGGAGCTTAATCTGTGAGGAAAAGAAGCAGACTGAATGTATGTTGAACCCTTGTGTGTTGGTTGCCTAAAGAACATACTCTAGAAAGGCTTGATATTTTCACATACACTCCATGAAAGTGGATGAAGGACCTGGGAGAAAAAAATCTTTCAATGAGTGGAAATAAACAAGATCTTCCTGAAGTTCAACATTCATATGCAAACAAAAGAGGTAAACATTGATATTTGAACTCCAAATTACATCCACACATTTTATTACAAAGTACAAAAAGAAGAGAATACTATTCAAACTTAAGATTCCTTCACATTTGTCAATCCATCACAGCAAAGCAAGTAAGAAAAGAAACCCATTAAAACAATGAAAAGTTCTAAAAATGCTTCATACCTTTACTTGTAAAGGAGGAATGAGTTGTGGTGAGCACAAGGTGAGTTTGAATGCTAGATTAACTAACTTCTCTAATAGTCTGGTGCTTTAGATCTTTTGAGCATGGAGCCAGAAGGCTGCAGTGAGAGTTAGAAGGAGAAGAGTAGTGCTCAGATTTAAAAAAAACAGTTTAAAACAGAGCAAGAAACTAAAATACTTTGCTGAATCTATCTAAGTTAGTAACTCTAACTCTGAGATTCCACTGTAATCAATTAAAACCTTGGACCTGAAAAGTAAATTACAAATACATTAAGTACTTCACTAAAGCAAGAGCCTTTCTTTGCTGTTGTTCTGTGGTTCTATAAGAGAGGTTTTGTAGTGCTATACAAGGATTCCATGAAGAAATTAAGGAAGAAATTAAGTTGATTCAGTAGTTCACATAAACAGAACTTGGCCAAAAAATTCCAATTACAAAAAGATTACAGAAATATTTGCAAAGTTGTTCTGGTTTTGGCTGAGGTAGAGTTATTTTTCTTCTCAGTGTAGTACTGTGTTCTGGATTTGTGCTGAGCACAAGGTTGATTATATAGAGATGTTTTTGTTATTGCTGGGCAGGGTTTACACAGACTCAAGAGTTTTTCTCTGCTTTTCATATCTCACACTGGTGAGGAAGTTGGGGGTGAGTGGGAGATCTGGAGGAGACACTGCAGGTGCAGGCAACCACAGCTAAATCAAGGAATACCTCACACCATATGGCATCACACTCAGTATATAGAGTGGGGAGAAGAGGAGAAAACAGAGAAGTTCAGACTGATGATATTTGTCATCCTAAGTGACCACTACAGTGGCCGCATAATGGGGCTCTGCTGGAGATGGCTGAACACCTGCTGTCCTCGGGAAGCAGTGAGTAAATTCTTTGGTTTGCTGTGCTTGTGTGTGAAGCATTTGCTTTTTCTACTAAACTGTCCTTATCTCCACCTGGGAGCAGGTCATCACTTTTAGCCTTGTGTTTCTCTCCCTGATCCTGGTGGGAGTGAGCAAGCGGCTGTGTGAAGTTTGGTTGCTGGCTGTGGTTAAAAAATGAAGTAATTCAGCATTTTAAAAAGTGTTTCATGAAAGCTCTAGACAGATTCATACTTCAAATGCACCAAAACAATTTATAAACTAACCAAAATTTCAAAATAAAAATATGTTAAGAAAAATTATTACATTGCCCAACCATGGTCTATCTGTTTTACTACTGAGCTTCCTAAATTTTCAACAACCATTTTGGTATGCAGTATTTGGAGTTTAAAATATAAATTAAGTTTATTTGCTTTGTTTTAAAATCTGAATTTTTCTGTTTGTGAATATGTGCCTGGTTTATTTCCATACTTCACTGGAAGCTGATACAGAGATATAAAGCATGGCTTTTAATAACAATAGAATAATTTCAAAAATTGTGGATCTTGCTGCAGTTGAAGGGAGGTAGTAACAATGACAAGCTTAATTAGTTTTGAAAAACAACAGATTAACTTTTGTGGCCTTCAAAGCTGCCATCTGAAGAGCTTGACACTTACCATCACAGCTGGGTAATGCATGATTCCACTGATGGTTTCTTTCACATATGAGAGGTTCTTCATCACTCAGTGTATATCCTGGATCGCAGCTGAAGGTAACTGTGGAGCGGATATTAAAGTTGTTGCCATGGCGATGGCCATTCACAGGAATCCCCGGGTCAAGGCAGGAATCGGATTCCAGAGTAACACCTGAAACACACAGACTTAATTTTGATTTTTTGTCTTTTTTTCAAACAGTAAGTATAAAAAAAAAAATAAAAAAATAAAAAGGAGAACAAAGAAAACACAAAACAAGGAAGACAGGAGAAAGAAAAACTTTCCAACAGATCTTACTTAGCATTGCCTGAGAACTGATATGGGATATAAAACCCTTTCTCTAGCTGTTGTCTAACCCACAGAACAGTTTTCCAGTTTTAAGTTTAATAGAATAGAGAAGTCCAGATAAAATAGTAAAAGACTGGATCTTTAAGATATATTTTGTCAGTCAAAAACACCAAACCAATAAAAGTACTGGACATCTATAGGAAGATACTATAGTTCAAAGTATGGAATAAAAATTTTGCTAGTGTATAAATCATGTTGGATTATTTAATCTATTCAGTTACTAATACTGCAGGACAACTCAATTTTCCTCTGCATAATTATGATTATTTGGTACAAGAAGCAATGTCAAAAAATTGCAATTGAAGAGCTCAGACTACTGAATTCTTACAGATAATATCCTATGCATGAAAAAAAGGAAAGAAAAATAATATAGCTTTCACAATTGTATAACTCTTATCTGACAGAAAGAGTCTCTGGTAATTATGTCTTATAGGAGAGATTAAATAGTTTTTGGCAAATAAACCTGGACCTGTCCACTGAAAAAAACTACCTGAAATTATCCAGCAAAGTCTCATTAACTGAACGTGACACATTGCGCTTCTAGTGATAGCAAATGACTGTGGAATTTAATCATATAATGAGCAATGATGTATACGCATGAGGGAAAAAAATTGAGACTCTCTGTTCGGATGACAGGAATTTCTTTTCTTTTCTGTTACTATGTGGGGTGAAATGACCTTGTCTGTCTGCCAGTGCCCCACTCATCTGCTCTCTCATTATCCTCTTCAACAGTACACGGGGAGAGAATAAGGTAGAAAATAACATGAAGAAACTCAACTAAGACAAAGACAGGAACATCACTTACTAATTACCATCAAAGTTAAATCAGACTCAATTTGAGAAAAAATAATTTAATTTATTGCTGATTTAAAATGGACTAGGAGACCAAAGTAAAAATTCCTGTCACCCTCACCCCTGTATTAGGCTTGCATGGCCAAGTGTTACTTAGCATACAGGGGTGGCTACAAGGGTGGCTTCTGTGAGAAGCTGCCATAAACTTCCCACATGTCCAGCAGAACCGATGCTATCCGGCATCAGGATGGGCCTGCTGCGGGCAAAAGCTGAACACCTCAAAGATGGTGGTAGACCCTCTGGGATGACATAGTCAAGAAGGACACAAAAAGCTGCTGCAGAAACACAGCAACCCTAAAGAGTGAGAATGTGAGAGCAAGAATTCTGAGACTCAATGAAGGTCAATGTCAATGAAGAAGAAGAGGGAGGAGGTGCTCGACGTTTGGAAGCCCCTGCAACCTGTGCTGAAGACCATGGTGAAGCAACTGTCCTACTGTAGCCCATGAAGGTTCCCAGTGGATCTGAGATCCGCCTGCAGCCTGTGACACTAGCTTTCACAGAGAAACATTCTCTGTACCCTCCAGTTCTTCTTATATCTCGCACAGAATTCAGATTTCAAAGCTTATGATCTAGTTTTCATGAGGTAACCCTGACATACTTAAATTCTAGACGAATAAGTTTCTGTAGACTTGACTGCATACTCTTAATGCAAATGTACCATGTTAGCTAACACAGTGAATTTTTGATTTGCTTCGCCTGGATAAAATTGCTTAATATAGTCTCAAAGAACCCATTTAAGTCTATAGTATTCTGCCCTGTAAGTGCCCTTAATAATTTTATCTGTATGAAATTTTAACTTTGATACACATTATGTTTTTCAGACAAATCATACTTCATATTTTGAAATATGTCAGTGTAGGTGGAGGACCACAGCAGCACTCTTAAAATTCCTTCCTCTTAGGGCAGCCTACCATCCCTGCCTGAACACATCAGCTGCTTTGGTATCTTGAGTCCCACATAAAAGGTAAATTCACCAGATTGTTTTTGAAATGATAATTCAAAATTACATTGCCTCCGTTGTTTCCCATTTTTACAAGAAGACCAAAAGCTATAGAAATTTATCAATGTCCAACTTCCTGACTGAAGTAGTAGTGTTCAATAAATAAACTCAGCTCACGCAAAAGAATTTCATTCCTAGGAAAAAATATTCACCATATAAGCTTCAGAAACCATGAAATTAGCTGAAAAGAAATAACTTCTCTTTGCTTCTTTGCATGAAGATTTGATTCTTTTTCTTAATAGGAGATAATCGAAAATTAAATAATGGGCAATAATGAGAGTCCTGACTACAAATAGACATGAGAAATTCTGGCACAATAGTGATAAATGCGGTTAGAAAATAGATGTAAAGAGTTGATTGAGAAGGAGCAAAGGCAGTAGATCAAACTCTAGGACGTGCTGCAATTATTAGCTGCTTGGGACTATGACACCATTATAATGCTGCCAATCATACCTTTATGTTATCAAGCACAAACCTTTAATGACTCCTTATGTGCCATATTTTCCATGTTACCAACCTTCTACTCTTTTTAAACTGTGTCACAAACTGGATACAAACTCCCTGGTCATCAAATGAAGTGAAATAATTTTTGAACATTGGACATTTTGGACATTTGTCCTAGATAAAACAGTCCCATAAACAAAAAAAATGTATTTGGAATCACTCTCAAATTATAACTGTTCTTATATTGTCATCAAAATCATTAATTTTTTTTCCCAGCATCAAAGAAATCACGTAATTTAGGGTGGAAGGAACCTCTGGGGGTCATGTAGTTTAACCCCTCTGCTCAAGCAGGGTCAGCTAAAGCTGGTTGCAGAAGTGGATCCATTTCTGGATGTATTTTTAGTATCTCCAAGGATGAAGATTCCACAGCTTTTCTGAGAAACTTCTTCCAGTGCCTACTATGTACAATAAGATACTGTAATAATTTCATGTACACTAAGTTTCTGTATTTTTCTCTGAAAGAGTTCTAAAATCCTTATGAATGTCAGAACAGAACTGTTTCCTATGCTTTTCATTCCCAAATCTACAAAAGCAGTTAACCTGTCTAGAAAGAAATTAAATTGGTTTGACATAATCTGTTTTTATCAAATACAAATCATTTATTTCTTATCATTTTGTTTATCAGTTTAAAACTAGTATCTTTCAAGAGCATAGATTACAAAAAAGTCCTTGATCCTTCTGGTCCAAATATCTTCTTTCTTTTTTTCTTCTCCATTCCTGCCTGGAAAAGTATGTGCCCTTCTGAAATTTTTTTAAACTTCCTTACAGATTTGAATTTTCAGACATAATTTTCAGTGGAGTGGGTCCTTCTCCTTTGCCTCTGGGTATAGCACAGAGAATTTCAACAGTCCCTGATGAATAAAATATATTTAATTATTTCAATACTGTGTAGTACCCTCTCTCCACATGCCATACTCTTATCTTGATAATAGTCACTTCATTATGTTAGGTATATGATAAAAGTTATTCTTTTCTGCAAAAGTTGCAACACAGGAACAAAACATTTAGTCTTGCCTGTGACAGTTGATTTTGGGTCAATCTTTCTTTGAGCAATTTTTTCCCCTTATTTGAATATATTTATAGATATTTTTGTTACTTTCAGTCTCTTGTTCTTGGAACTAAATATGTACTTTAGATTTTTGTGTTTATCCTAAGACATCTGTGTTGTTCTTTGATTGCTATCTATAGCAATATTTTAATATATCCAATATTTATATAATTAACGCTTGAGTTATATCATTAAAAGGTATTTTAAAATCCATTTTTAAAGCTGCAGAAACCTTTCTCAAAAATTAAAACCACAAAATTAATAAAAAGAAACAAAACAAACACAAAACCCCTAAAATGAAACAAAACCAAGGAAAAGCAATAACAAACAAAATTAACAAAACAAAACCAAACTGAAACAAAACCACCAAAAAGGAAACAAGAGTTTTCTGTTGGGGTTTTCATCCAATTTCTTTTATAAACTACTTTCAGAATTCATCTCTAAGCACACAAGGACATTCACCTACCAGTGTGCCAAATCTGATGATTTAGACTTTTGAAAACCATTAATCACCATGTTGCTACATTCTTTCACTTCTTACAAATCATAAACTCTATTATTTTATGGTCACTTCCCAAAAACTGCCTTTCCTATTTAGCCTCTATTGATTCTTCTTAGCCATAGTAAAACAGACTGCTAAAACAAAAAAATCTGCCCCATTATTTCAAATCTTTTTCATTGACTGTATCCTGCCATAGAAAATTGCAATAATCTTTTCCTCATATCCAAATTATTCAAAGGATTCTTTATTTCCTCAAATGAAAAAGTGTAAGGAAGTATTTTGATGATATGTTATGATGGCTAAATTGATTGTGGGCTGTCTGACTGATTTCAACACTTTGTCAAATCCATGAGGATTGCATATTTCTGAGCCTAAAAAGCTTTTTTCTGAAACCCAATCTAAAAAATAACTAATTTTATACACTGTGAATAAAGGATTACCTCTATGTTTTTATTACTGATGATTTTCATTAAGAAAAATCACAATATTGATTTTGTAGATTTTTTCAATGGCCTCAATAAGGAATGTTTTTACTAAGATGGGTAACCTTTGATGTTAAAACAATTTCTCTATGTAAGAGAATTTCAGTGTTTATCAAATGTATATTGATGTATCTGAAACCCAATCTGTCTCAATGCATGACTAAAACATTATCTATTTTTCAGACAAATTTTAGTATAGAAGGAAATATTAGTTCACAAAAAGCACAGACTTTTAAGTAAAGTATTTGAATTTATGAAATAATCAATTTGCTTTGCAAATTATAATGTTCTCTTATAAAAGGAAAGAAAATTTTCAAAATATGTAATAATTATACTTTAATAAACAAAGGAATAATATACATTAAAGGAATCTGCAGGTGAAGTATTTCTATCTATTTTCATTTAAGATAAAGACTAAGGTTGCACAATCTACTTCACAGATTGAGGAACCAAAAGTCCCCCACAAAAACAAACAAAAAACCAATCAGCCAGTTAAACAAACCCTACCCAAAGCACATAACTAGGGAAGCTGAGAGATCAGGGAAATGTAATTGAGGCATGAAGTACACTTGCCAAAAGAATAAAGATCAATTATTGGTAATAAAAAAATTAGTATTTCATCAGTAGTTTTACCTAAGGAATATTTTAGGCTTCAAGAATAACTAGGTACATAATTTTGGTTTTTTGTTTGTTTAGATGCATGAGTTAATCTACACTGTCTTGCATTAGCTATGTTTGAAGTGTCATCAAAAGGCTGAATGACAGAAATTTGAGGAGAGGAATGAACAAATTATCTTCACATCCTTCACAATACCTTTAATGGGTTACCTATTAATAAAGCTATATTACAGTCATATTTTTGCTTAATAGAATATTACTGCCATCTCATAGTCAAGTCAGTTTAGCTTACAACTGGAAGATTTTTAAGACACTTCCAAATCAGACAGGTATTTGAACTTCCAAAGAAAATATTAAGAAACTTTTCTTAAAACTTAAAATTTATTACCTTGTCTTCTATAAATGTTATAAATGTGAAACAAAGAGAAGTTCTGTTGTGGTATCTTTAAATTTCGCAACTTCTATAGTTAAATCTCCAAGGCAAATTAAAATATAATTTTAGCCTCCCATATTCCTGGAAGATTACTCAAGGCTTCCATTACATCTTTCTACCTGGTTTTGCTCTTCGAAAACATTGAGTTTATCTACTTAGTACCCCCATGTTACTAGTTATTGTAACTAGTAACCTCCCTCTACGAACATGACCTTCCCTCTACGCTGTACACAAAACTGTCAATGCAGAGCAAAGGTTCACAGAAATGTTACAGGAGCTCCTGATGCTGACCAGCACAAGATAGGCTTTGCAGCAAATTTCAGCTGTGTTACATGAACATATAGAATACAAGGCAAAATGGAGACAATTTTAGCTCTGTGAGAAATCTTGTATGAGCAAACAGATAATATGAACAATGAGGCTGCGATTAACTTAAGAAGTCTTGTGGAGCACATGCACTGACATGGGTGTGAAGTGTTTAGCAAGCTTTCTCTGTACAACTTTTTTTACTATTAGGACAAGTTTTGATGTGGGTATAAAATACATGTGGACACTATTCCAGGTTCAGTAGTACAGCAAATTTAAAGCAATCAGATTAGTTTCCCAATAAGAACAATCAATAGAAGTGATGCTACTGGGCTGGCACAACTGAGTAAACACATAAGCTCTCTTCAGTAAATAATTAAGTGAATGGTTGCGCTATCATATAAAGGCCAGTGTGACTTTTAATATATGTCATTTTATGCACTTATTTAAAAGAAAAATGCTATTATGATAATTCTGTAGCTAACATGGAGATATTATTAATTTATTTGCATTTTAGAACCATTATAGATAAGGTGTCCAAGTCTGTGTAGCCCTACAAAAACCAGAGAAAAAGAAAGTTAGAGAGAAGATAGGGGACACCTAAACAATATATCTTTACCAACAAGGGAAAGTTTCTAAAATTACTTTGCATTCAAATAAACAACTAGGTCTGTAAGGACTCTGAATAACATAAAAGAACTCATGAAGAAAAAATTTCCAAAATTAATATTTCCAGAACTGTCTGTCAATACAGCATAGAGTAAACATAATTTGTTCTTATACAAATATAACTACTGAATTTTATTTGTTCTCATTTGTTTGCTCATTTTCTAATTGAATGGGTTTTTTTTGAAGATTAAATAAAATCTATTTGAGAAATACCAGACTTACTCTCATAGTGAATTAAGAAACCAACACTGGAACGACTGTTGTCCGTAGTGAACAGCAGATACATATAATTTCCAGTACTAATAAGGAACTGGGGTGCTTGTGTTCCATGGTATTCTCCAATTAATGGTGATGAATTTGCTGGCCCATCTCTGACTTCCAAAGTGTCATAATTAACTTCAGTCTGGAATCTGAAAAGGAATATGCAAGTCAGATGGTGGGTGGACAAAAGGTGTTATTTTCTTCAGCTGTTAGAAATGGAACCCACTTGTAACTGATCAAGAATATCATACATAAAAAAAATTACATAGCTGCAAATCCATCCTGTATTATTAAGAAGAACAATTAATGAAGGTTTCACAAATAATTTTCCTTGCCTTCTTTTGTGGTATCTTAAAAAATTTGTAAGGGATTCAGTATACTTCAAATCAGCCATGTTACTGGCCTTCAGGAAGACATATAGGTGAAAATCTGGGTACAAAAATGCAAATTGTCTCAAATAAAATTGCAGTAGGAAGATCCAAGAAATTTTTTGCCCTCAGTTTAAGAAATAGTTGGACATGCTAGGAACATCTTCAATAACACTTCATTATTTCATCTCAATTATTTCATTATTTGATATTTGCTATTTGTCAAAAGCTGTTTTATAAATAGTCAAGTGGTTTTTTTTCTTTTTTTGAAATCAAAGATTTTATTCTAACATGGCTTGTTATTTTACTTTTAGGCAACCTTTTTTGTCCTGTGAAATAAAGCAGTAAAAAAATACTAGATTTAAATCAAGCCTTCATATTGAAATTTATTACATGTATAATAAGCATGACTTTGTTTAGTTTAGTGTGTCAAGAAAAACCAAAACAGGTAATATAGACAAGAATGGAAAGTAAGGTGACTAGTGAGGGTTGATTTACAAGGAAAAAAAAAACCAACTTTAAATCAACAGCAGAATCAATGTCTCTGCCAATCACTAAACCACATCACATTTCTCCAGGCTGTAATGGGTATCTATGTGTGCAGTCATCTACTACTAGTTCTTAAATCAAACAGCACAAATCTGCTCTTTCTCTAGATTAACTTGAACTGACACTTTTTACATCAGTTGCTTTTCAAGATAGTTTGTGGTGTTATCAGATTCTGATATGCTGTAGCATCTAAAACCTGCTCACATAAATTTTCCTGTCAATTAAGTTTGTGCTACTGTGCACAGATGTGTACACTGCTCTAAATATAGTTGCATGCAAACTCAGTATTCTTATTTTCATCTTTCAGAAATTTATATGTTGTGAGATTTTTCTCTTCTTTTCCCATAAGGCTTGTTAGTTCAACTTCTGAGAGCAGCAAAAATCTCTTTGCAGTACAATACCTTTTTTCAAAGTGTATGCCCTTAGCTGTCTTGCCAATACGAGACACATTTACTGGTCAAGAGATAAGAAACTGTATTCTAGTATTTAAAGACAAGTGCAAAATACTAAACACTCAAGAAAGGAGAAATACGTGTAACATTCCTTCAAAGTGTAAATAAACTTTATATTTCATTAGGCAATGATGACAGAATGACCAAGCTCCCATCCAGGACATTATATTTTACAGAACAAATAGCATTGGTCTTGTAAAAATATTTTCACAGAAACAGCAATATTGGTAAGAACAAGTTCAGTTTTAGCAAATATTTAGTATTCTTGCTAGTTCTTCTCTCGCAGTTCTCTGAAAACAAAAGCACAGCCAGAAGTCAGAAAGCTTTTGCTTCAATATCAGAGCTAATGACTGCTGGGAAACTGACTTAGACCCTTTGTATCATTCCTTCCTCTTCACAGAGAAGAGGAAGAAAACTCTAGATTTATGGTACTTTATTTGGATAAGCTGGATAAAATCCAGATAATTGCTTTTACTGCTATCTATCCACTCTGACAGTGTAATACAGGGCTTGCAGGTTTGCTAACACATTAAGCATTTTCAGGACCCATTTCTGGCAGTGAAATCAGCTAGAATGGAATGGCCTACATCCATACTATTAAATACATCCTTTAGCCTTTCAAAGAAGGAGATACTATTCAAATTTCCTATTATGAATGGTTGCTTGCCCACAGTAACTTCTGGCCCTGTTTGATAATTATTTGGGAGAATGCTAGTTGACGAACTCAAGAAGCATGCTGGAGACTATTTCAACAATTTAGCTGCATAAACACATGAGGTTTTGTGTCTGGAAAGGCTCAGTGATTCTATTTAATTTACCAAAATAGACAGTTACAGAGGGCATCACTAAAGTACTTGACAGTTTTTCAGTACCTTTCCAAATTTTCAGAGATTATGCATTGATTTATCCTGCAGCAGAATGATGAAAACAGTCAGATACAGCTAGGCTGGTTTAAATACTTTATTTGTACTCATAATGAATAGACTCAAGATCAGTAATTGAATAGTTCAATTATTTTGACAGTTATGTTTGTGAGGGAAACTAATTAGGAATAAAGTGCTCTCAGCTAGCAATTGCAGTTTTCTTAGCAGGGCAGTGTGACAACAATGGATGGCAAACTCTTGCTGGAGACAGAAACCAGAAAATAACTCTTAACAGCAATTGCTACTCAGACAATGATCTTTATTCCCAGTAGATTCCTTCTCATGTCAAACTCAAATTTGACTTTATAATTAACTAGTTGGTTTTAAGGGTTTAAGGCAATGAATTGTTTTTTGAATTGGGCTGGGTCGGTTGGTTTTTATTTTTAGTCTTTGCAGTTTCCCTAAAATGATAAATCAAGACAATTTGTTATTGGAAGTTCTTCATCACTACTGAAAATACCTAATTAGGGGTTACTTTTTGGGTTTTTAATTTATTTGAATGTTTATTAGCTTACTCATATTAGTAAGAGGTAGGACGTCCTCCAGATGTTCATAGATAATTTTAAAAAACTTAAAGGATGCTGTGTTATACTATTCTTCATACAGTTGTGTTTGTTTTGGATACAGAGGTTAGCTGTATAAATTATCAAACCATTTTTTAACAATATTCGAAGTACCAAAGATCTTCAGGTCAGCCATTATTCTACCCCTTTCCTCAGGACTTGAATCAATTAGATTTTACTTTTCTATTACCCTTTCAGGCATTAGGCACAATCTGAAATGCAAAATGTTTCAACATACAGTAATCATAGGCTCTTGCATTCATTTGCTGCTACTTCTGGAAAGTTTCTAAGGACTCTGGAAAGACACATTTGTCCAGCAACATTAAAGCTTCATTAGCTCAAGAGTGAGATAATTTACATTATTAATATCACATTTGTACAAAACTTCATTCTGTTAGATATGTCTTTGAAGGAAAGTCATATAGTAAAGTATTAAAATGTTCCATTTTCCCCAAAATAGGCCAAATACTTGACAACAACATTTATTTTTTGTTGATTAATTGACAAAATCAATTACTAATTTGTAATTTGCTAACATTATATCGAACAGCAAAGTTAGGGTTTTTTTTAAGCAATAAAATGTTTTCCATGGAATTTTTAAATTGGGTAAACAAAGTCTTTGTATTGACAAAAAAAAAAATTACGGCAAAAGCAAGGTTATGCTACTATTAAAAAGCACAACACTTTTAATTAAATTTATAATATGATGTAGTAAATGTACACAAATTTCTAAACCTGCCAGAAAAGCTCCATAAACCTCCAAAGAAAACAGGGAAAAGTTTTTCCGTTATCTACCAAAACCAAAATGCCGAATGGCAATAATGATTGCCAATAGAAACAATTAGAGGATGGCAACAGAATCCATTTGCTAATAATGCTGAGATTAAGTTGAAGTAGTTTAACTGTGTATCTGCTGTACTTCAAAATTATATGAGAACAGAATTTTCCATTTTGCATCAGGGCAAACTCCAAGTTCTTGTTTAATGTCACTGCAGTTCAATTTGTACACAAAATTCTAGAATTCTGCTAATGGAATATGCGTATGCATCTGTCTAAAATTCAGTAAATTAAGTTATTAAACTGCACCACATGTCACAGAAGCCTATGTTTCCCTTTAATTTTCTCAGAAATATTGTCATCACACTATTAAGGTCATGTGCATTCAAACATCTGCAACTTCAGGCAATGCATTTACTTTTATAAAATCTAAATGCTTCATCTTATAACTAAAACTGCTATTCCCATTTAAGAAGGCATCCCTGAACCTCAGGCTTCTGATCCTTAATTAAAAAAAAAGAAAAAAAAAAAAAAAGAAAAAAGCTTGCACATAAATATCAACCTATAAATACTATGAAGTTTTTAATGAGAAAAAAAAGTCAGCATCTTAAAATTCTGGAACTTCCTGCAGAGTACAATGGAAGAAAGCAACACATTAGAAAGTTTAAATTGCCTACTTGTAGAAATAGTATTGTGAGCATTGCAATTAAGTTCCTTTTTGTGGTTTGGGTTCTTAAAGTATATATTTATTCTTCAATAATAAAACAAGTATTTATGCTCAGACCTTACTTCTTTGACTTTATGATATTCACCTGTCAAAAGTGATCTTGATGGAATGTCCTGGTCTTGCTTCAATCACCCACTCACAATTAAGTGAGTCCTTGTAATATCCTGGCCACCCTGGTGGCAAGATAACACCACTCGATGCTGTCAAATGTCCACCACATGGTGCTGAAAGAAAAAAAAAAATGCATATTTGTAACATACAAATTATTTATATTATATATGCAAATAAATTGCAACAAATAAAATTAAAATGCATAGAAATATATTTTAATATAATTTTATTAGTCTGACACAGTGCTGTGAGCACTTTGTTTTCTTTAGAGTCCTAAGGCTTGCAATGTATCTTATCAAGACTTATTACTCGCTGTATATTTTAACACACAGAGCATGGCACTTGGGTCTGCTAGTCTTCCTTCTGTTGAAAAGCACAATATCTTGTTAAAAATGGTACTGTCTCATCACATTTAGATCCAGTATGATTTCACATTTATGTGGAAACATCAGGCAAATTGTTCCAACTAATTATTACCGCTGTACTGTGCCACCTTTTTGAGTAATGACGGAGCTCAGTGGAACAGGCAGTTGTAAATATTCTGCTGCATCATAGAACGGTTTAAGCTGAAGGGGATGTCTGGAAACCATCTAGTCCATTTCCTGCTCAAACAACAGATTGCACAGAACCAGACTGTCCAGTCAGGACCATGCCTTTCCTCCCAAGATTTCTGGGCAATCTGTTTTAATGTTTGATCACACTCAAAATGCAAGTTTTATCTTATCTTTAAACAGCAATTCAAGTCTTTCATTTTCTCTTCACTGCCTCTCATCCAGTCATTTTACACCTCTGAGGAGAGTCTAGCTCCACCTTCTTTAAACAATACATATTGACAAGATCCCTCTTGAGTCCTGAGCCTTTTCTTTTCCAGTTGAGACAAGCACATTTCTTTCAACCTCTTCCTGTATGACAGATGCTCCAAGTCATTACTTATCTTTGTGACCCTCCACTGGACTCACTGCAGTATGTCCACATTTTTCTTGTACAGTGGATCTCAGTAGTGCGCACACAGTGCTCCCAACATAACCTCACCAACACTGAACAGATGGAAGGATCTGTCATTTACTGTCAGCCCAGTTCTCCTGCCTCTCTCGTCTCTCTCTGAACAGCAGCACAAATATCTGGTACAACAGCCATACCCCCCAGTTTTACATCATCTTCAGACTCACTCAGAGTACATTCTGCCTCAGCATTCAGTTCAGTACTGAAGATTTTAAACAGTACTGGATAGGGGATTGACCCCTGGGCTATACCACTATCAATTAGCCTCCAGTCGTACCTTGTGACACTGCCCACAGTTCTATGAGCCAAGTAGTTCAGTCAGTGTTCAGTCCACTTCACTGTTCACTTTTCTAGTCCCTTCTTGATCAGTTTGTCATTGAGAATTTTGCATGACACAGTGCCAAACACATTACTGAAACTGAATATCCATTATTCTCCCCTCATCCATCAGACAGTTCATCTTAACACAGAAGGCTATTAGGTTGGTCAGGCATGATTTCCTCTTCATAAATCCGTGTTGATTACTCCCAGTCACCACAGTTTTCTTCATCTTGTCTTAGTTTTGGATTGGACAGAATTAATTTTCTCGCAGTAGCCTTGAGGGGGCAGAATTTGGAGCTGTGTGGGCACATCTGGGTGATCATTCTATACCACTCATGTCATTTCTGGGGGGCAGAAGTCAGGGACTTCCCTTGCAAGAAGAAGAGAATGTGACAGACATGGGGGAGAGGAAAAACATGAGCAGGAGGATCTGAGGGGGCATTTTGTTCTTGTCTTGGTGGCCACCCACACATGGAGCCTGGTTGGATTGGTTGGTGAGGCAGTGGGTAAACACTTTTTTGCATGTAAATCACCCTCTCTTGTTCTTATTTTCTTCTTTTCTCTCTTGTTCTTTTTGTTCTTACTGTCTTACCTCATTGCTGTTTTCCTGTCTCAACTCAGAACATCTGCCTTTTGTCTCCCTCCCACAGGATGGCGCGGAGGGGAAAGGAGCAGCTGCATGTGTCTTAATTTCCAGCTGAGTTTAAAACTACAGCACATGGTTTGGAAATGATTTCAAGGAATATTGTTGCATCACCTTTCTTAGTGATAGAGATAAGACCTGTAGCTCTTCAGATCTTCCCTCTTTCCATTCTCCAAGACTGGAATTTGCTTTCTTCCAGTCCTCAGGGATCTCCCTGGTTAAAATCAGCTTCCCAAGACATTGAGTGACCTTGCAATGTCATTGGCTTCTTCAGAATTCTTGGCTGCATCCCATTCCTGTGTGTCAAATTTGTTTAAATGTTCTCTAACCTGATCCTCCTCCATAAAATTTAAAAAAAAAAAGTATTGATAGAGGGCTATGAAAATGACAGGGCTAGACAGGGGACATTTTTCAGAGCAAAATTAGAGGACTTTGGAGCAAGATTAAACAACAGCAGGAATGACAGAACAAATTTAGGAAAACATGAGTCTCTTAAAAATTTAAGCTATCATGGCACAGGGCATTGGAATGTTATGTTTTACTAAAGGCAGAGCATAACACAGGAACACTTTCAAGGTCAGGTAAATTTATCTTAGTATAATTTATATTGTCCTCATAGAAGAAGACAACAGTATCATTATCAGAAAATTCCACATTTCAGTGCAGGAAATCTTGCTAGATTTCTTCTGTTTCTCTAAGTAAGTTTTTCTGACCAACCTATTATGCCATATAGAAATGGATGGCAATATAAATTTTTGAGTTTGAAATTAATACACCCAGTTTTATTTCAATGTTTTTAGCAACAACAACAACAAAAAAAGCTAATCAGAGAGGTTATTTGATTTCACTTATGACTTGCACTTGTCTCTAGGGTTTTTTCCAGATTTGAGTGGGAAATAAAAGCAACCCACAAATCCTGAAATACAACAAATTTTCTTTGAAGAAAAATGAAACACCAGTAAAATGCCAATTTACCTTACATGTGTATAGTTAGTGAGGAAATCAGTTTATTCCATAATGATTTTTTAAATCAAAACTCATTATACTATGGACAAGAATAGTCACAAGACTATTGATCCTCAACTGATTATATCACTTCATGTACATAATTTACTTCATGTATTTCAGGTGTTGCTTACAGAGACTGGTATGTATAAAAACACACAGAGCAGAGCAACAATAAAAAAACAACAGTTGTTCAGAAATCTCAGACAACTAGAAGCAAACTAAAATCCTGCTTAGGATTCTTAGTCCATAGTATAATCCAAGCCCAGAAACTCCTTCAATTATCATGAGAATCCACATTAGAAAGGAACATATCTTGAACGCAACTACTTCCTTCTATAAAATAAAGAGCAAAACCTAAAAAAAAACCCCAACAAGCCCAAACCAATCTATTAGTGTAATGTTTCTCTCATTAAAAACCAAGTAAACATTCCAGAAGTTTCAAAGAAAAGATAACTGAGGGGTGGCCATATATTTTCTGACAAAGTAATTTCTGTAATTTTTTCTCTCTTTTTTTTCTTCTTCAAAGTGCCCATCAGCTGTCCATTATCTATGCATTTTCAAAAATGAAATTACACAAATATTACTTTGAATACTTTAACAATTGAATTAAAACTTTCAAAACGAGAAAAAAAAAATCTTTAGATGATAACACCTTACTCCCTACTTTGGAGTGGGCTGGGTTTGCTCTAAGAATAAAATAAAAACTCTGCTCCACTGTGTAACATACTTTAATCAGGGTAAGAAATGTTCCTAGTACAACATCCAGGTTCACATACAATTCTAACAGACTGCAGAAACTGGGGGAGTTCTTCAGTATTTCTAAATTTTCCTTGAAATGCGCAGTCTTATGAGAACTGAATTCTAAAATTGCCCAAATAACAAGAAAGTGACATGATCTATATCCTTAAGTAATTGCAACGACACTGAAGTTAATGGAAATGTGAGATTTAGAAGGTTTGGATTAGTTTTTCCCCCCAAAAATATTTTAATTTGGAGTCTGTATTTATATCTATTGGTTAATAAAAAGCACCCATTTTGAACATGACTTTTGAAAAACATACTTCAGTTATTTATTAAATGCACTTATCTGCCTTGACTTTAGGACCTATCAGTTAAGCATCAAGCAATTCCTCTTACTGTATTTTATTCCAAAGAGACTTTTAAACATAAGTTAGTCTGTTTATTCACCTGGGAAAGGACAAGCAAATAAATTTGGAAATTTTTGGTAATATCATGGATAATAAACATAGTTCTGGTTGTCACTATATTTCTCTATCCAAAGCGGGAAGGAAGAATGAAGGAGTGGGCCAGGTTTGGCATGGACTTCTCTTGCAAAGCCATGGAGAATGAACTGGATTGCTTCTATAACATGTAGAATGCTTTTTAGGGGGATGTCCTAGTCCTGTGGGGGTGCTAATGAAGCACTGAATTTTGTCGTCCTCGGCCCCAGGGACAACCAGAGATGGGGAATGCTGGAGCACTGATGTAATGATATCCCCGGCCCCAGGNTGATGGTTTCAGGAAATGATTGTTCAAGGGGTGGATTGACTGAAAATCCTAGGTTTTGTCTTTTCATGTGGTCAGTGGGAGAGTGAACAGTCAATGGGGGGAGGATGGATGTTTTGAAAGTTTCCTTCTGGTTTCTGGGTTTTTTTTCTTTCTTTTTAGTGTTACTTAATAATGTTTCTTCTCAATACTTTGAGTCACTGTGCTCCTTTTTTGGGCCTATCTCATAGCAGAAATTGAGAAAAGTATATTTTCAGAGGTGCACTGGCCCTTGGCTGGTGTCAAACCATGACATTCTTGGTTCCCTGACCAGGAATCGAAATTTGGTAAATAAACCCATGTCAGTAAGTTAAAGAGGTAAATTTTCAAAAAGGACTTTTATATGGAAGCTTTTTTTTACTTCCTATGTGGTAGATAATTATGTTCTTCAGTGTGCTACAGCCAAAACTGTTATAGCAGTTATAATTCAGAACCGGGTAATGATGGTGACAATCAGAACTTGGAAACAATAGCAACAAGATTTTTAGAATGCTAATTTATTCCAAGAATATAAAAGCAAACTATCTCATTTCTATTACTGTGCTCTCACTTATCTGGAAGAGTTTTAAGATGAATTAATAACTTTAGGTAAAACAATCTTATTTATGTGCAAAATGCAAAAAGTACGCTCAATTTAAATAGTGTCATTATTCAAACTGTAGGTGCAAAGTAAAGACTGTGCCCTTACCTTCACAACGTGGGACAGCGGAGCTCCATACTACATTTCCATCTTGCATAATACAGGTTATGGATTCAGAGCCTTGAGTCTTCACAAAGCCATCATCACAGTGAAAGGAAACAGAACTTCCTAGAAGGAATCTGTCTCCAAAACGCCTCCCATTTATAGGAATGCCTGGATCGTGACACTCATTCTGACCAAAGGCTGATAAAAACATAGTAATAATTCTGGTAATAAAACCCACAATAATAGCAATAACAAAAACCATCCCTTTAAACTTTGGGTCTTGTTTACTGGAGGTGGAGGAGAATAATATTTCAGTTGTAATATAGTAATATGTAATGTAAATAGAATAGTAATATATAATCCAAACTATAGAAAATTTCTCAATAAAAAGTCAGCTTCAAATCCAATGGCATTCACACACATGCAACACAGTTGTAATTCATAAGTTTTTAGATATATGTGGCTTAAATACAGAAGAACACTGACTAAAATTTCCCCTGGATAAAATTAAGCTGTTTTGCCTCTAACATAAGGGAATTCAGGTTGTTTAACCTGCAGAAAGGGAGGCTGAGGGGAGCCCCTATTGCTCTCTACAGCAACCTGAAATGAGGTTGTAGCAAAGTGAGTATTGGTCTCTTCTCACAGCTACCAAATGATAAAACATGAGGAAATTACTTCCCCTTTTTTCTTCCTGCCTTTTTCAAAGGACAAAAATTATTCCTTCCTGTAAAAGCGAAAGACCAATTTAGGCACCTAAGACTTAAAAAAGATTGAAATCAATAAATTCCAGCTTTATGTTGGGGATCTTTCTAAATAATGCAAAAAAAATCCAACTTGGCCACAAACACTATCATTTTAATTGACACAACACACAAACAGTGCAAAAGGTCTCAAAGACAACTTTATTGTCAATTAAGTTCTATAACCTTAGAAGATAATTTCTTCAGCTAAAATATTAACCTCTGCAAAAGTAGCATCTTTGAATGACTCATAAAACTTTCAGGTGAGTTAGCAATCTACAGCAAATGTAAAAATGTTTTCTACATGATAATGTTGTTACTAGTTTTCTATTAAAATATTGTTTAGTAATATATTTTTATATAAACAAACAGAGAGCCATCTTCAGCCAGATATTCCTTAGCCTGGTTGCCCAGACAGGAGAGACTTTCTCATTAACTCTCTATATGTACATGACCCGTAGGTCCACATTTTACAACTTTTGGACTGGTTGTCCAGTTACAATTAAACTTTGTACATTTGAGAATCACCTCCTAAAAGGTAGTGCATTCTTAAAATTCTTAAATAGACAGTAGTCAGATGGAAGAATTATTCTAAATTAGCGTACTCTTACAGGAAAGACTTCTGCATCAGTTCAGCTGTGTTCTAGACACTAGAAACACCAGAGAGTGTAAATATTATGTGTAATTCAGAAAAGAGATCTCTACTCCTAGAGGCTTGTATTCTTAGATTGCACTTCATTCAGCTAGGAAAACACATACAAAAGCAAAGCAGGTTCCCAGAAGTATTTATTTCCACTAAGGATTACTTATATGCTTTTCCAATTAATATCTCAATATTTGGGATCTAAGAGTAATAACTTTACGAACTTATTCCTGATGGTTCCATTGAGAAGTATATCAAATTACATCCACTGGATTCTTTGATGTGAATGATCTGGACTTTATTTATAGGCTCTGCATTTAAAAGTCTCTGCATTTACGCAGTATGATCAAAAAAGAAATAATAAGCAATGAAGGAAATTCCTCGGCACTATCGCAATTAAAAAAGATAAATTATAGGGATCCAGGTAAGCTAATGAATACAAGGAAGACATCTGAAAATAGTGCAATTATTCAATTATGACAATTTACTTCTGTCATAAATATAAATATGTTCTCTCTTTTAATTATTATGAAGAAAGCATAAAATTAGGCATAAAATAAAAAGCAGCAGTTCTTACTTGTGTAAGTGATGTTAAATCCTCTTCCAGTGGTAGAGTGATCTGACTGAAATTCAAGTCTTACTATGTGCCCACTACTAGCCAGTTGAGAAGGGACCTCATTGCCAGAAAACGTGCCAAGAGGTGGTAAATCTGAAATCCCATCATCCTTGATTGAAAGGTAGTCAAATTGAGGTTCTACATCAAAGTCGTTGAAAATCAGATGGATTCTGCTTCCTGGCTCTGAGATAATTAACCAAACACAGTTCATATTGTTCCCATATTCCTCAGGGTAATTTGGAGAAAGAATAATTCCAGATGGTGTGGTGAAGTTGAAGAAACATGAAACTAAAGGGAAGAACAATAAGATTCTCAAAATATTATCCAAAAACTTTATAAATGCTTGTCTTTCTCCTTTTTTTTTCCTTTCAATTCTTGTGGAGAAGGATGATTTTGAAGCTTGAATGTCAAAACTACTACTTATGCAAGGAGAAAATGTTTAACACTTTCAGAACAGCTCTCCAATTTTGTTTTTTTTTTTCCCTAAGGGAATTCAAGTGACTGAAACAGGGCCTGCAAGAGATTAGCATGTAGTGAACACCAAAAGTAATGTTTGATGCATCAGAACTTGCAAAAAATTGGCATGTTTGTTTTAAAATGAAAATGTGATCTCTAAATTCAAATGATTTTTTTCCAAATATGCATTAAACTGTATTTAACAATTAAAAAAAAAAAATCAAGCACAAGGGCCAGTTTTCCCAGTTTTGTCTGTAGAATACAAAGTTCATACTGATATAGATAACAGTGGAAATTTAGATGTGACTGAATCAAGAAATTTTAAGAGTATATGGTCTGAACTTATTTTACTCTAGTTTCCCTCTGATGGCATAGAACAAAACCAAAAAGGATTCATAGCTATCATCCTTTTTTACTCTTTTGAGTCAATTAACTGGTTTCAGAGTCTTGACCTCATGTCTGCATTGCAGGCAAAAGTACAGTATATTCAGAAAGGGGAAAACTCACTAAATATTAGTTAACACAAAGGACAACCATTATTCAGCTCTTCAAATGTGTCAAACTGAATTCAGTGTATGTAAATAGATGTTATAGATTCCATGCTCTTTCATAGGGCATGTGCATGTGTAATACTGGAAGCACAGTAAAATATTCTACATTGTCAACAAAAACTGATACAACAATCCACTGCAATACAGCACCACAAAGATGCACAACTTCTGTCTTCAAAGGGAACTGCAGCTGAACTGCCTCTGTGCCTAGGCTTTACATGCTTGGACACATTTCAGCATTGCAAGGCATATTGAGAATTATTCTGGTCCAGAGCAATCTTGCTCAGTTTGTTAAGTCCTGTACCAACACAGTTTCAAATACACCTCACAAAAGTTGTTATGGCTGTCCAATCCAGTACCTATTTGTATGACTCTTTATAGGAAAATGTAACGCCATCTGCAGAACTGAAGTGCTTAATATACCTGTGTACCTTAAATAGTTACTCTATTTTACAAGAAAGGAAAATAAAAAAAAA
>VXBU01011435.1:7693-20671 GCA_013400315.1 Bombycilla garrulus | reverse complement strand
AAAAAAAAAAAAGGCATTTAACATTTAGACTCTGAGGCCGAGGTCACAGTAATTCATGTTCCATATATGAGAAAAGTGATGATTCATTTTATGTCCTCTTATTCCTCATGCTTCCCTGTGTTAACAATCATAATACCTAATGTAGTTTAAAAAACGCAAAGGAGAAATTTTATAAACAAAACCATATAAAAAGAGAAGGGATAGAAAGGTGCTCAGGATTGCAGAAGAGGACATAAGTAAAGGAATGATATTATATACATGATTCCTGCAATGGAACATAGGTACTACTACTGAAAAAGAAAATGGTAAATCAAAACTAA
This sequence comes from Bombycilla garrulus, assembly GCA_013400315.1. Taxonomy (NCBI): domain Eukaryota; kingdom Metazoa; phylum Chordata; class Aves; order Passeriformes; family Bombycillidae; genus Bombycilla; species Bombycilla garrulus. The sequence goes on along the minus strand of VXBU01011435.1, from coordinate 20,351 downwards.
TTAAAAAAAAAAAATCAGATAACACATAATTGGACTGTAAAAGTGGCTTTTAAAGCTAAAATGAGGTTGGCCTACCACTAAAAAGAGGATGGCCTTACATGACAGTTTTTTAAATGATCACAATTTTATCATTATTCAAGTAAACTTCTTCAAGGAAATTTAACAGTGCAATTTATTATCAGTCTCCAAATATAAAAAGAGAAGGCCTCCTTCACAGATCATATAGTTCCCAGCACCATTTTAAGACACTCTCACATTTTCTCTGAAATGTTTTGTCCTTGCTGTTATCAAAAAGACCACAGATCATATCCAGTAGATTAATTTTTGCTGCTTCCACCTTATTGCATTCTGTATCAATATTAAAAAAACAAACATGACTTTAGAATCAGATTGATGAAAACTTTCCTAAGAAGTCAATTCAAGCTAACAGTTCACTATCATAGCATATGGTGGCTTGCTGGTAATAATAACATTGTACTACATCATATCTTATAACAATCCTTGATAGCAATAGAACAATAAAGCAGAAAACAAACTTTACAATATGCTCTTTAAGTTTAACATTTACTGTGTACTCATACATGTTATAACAGAATGCAGGAAAGTAAAACGTTGGTTTGTTTATAATCAATTTTACATGTCCAAGGGTAAATGCTGATCAAATCTGAACAAAAATGAGGAAGAGACTTTTTGCTACTTACTGCAAAAAAATGTATGATACCTACTAACCAAGTATATTTAATTCATTAACAGAATTTGTAGATTTCTGGAAGAAGAAATTTTGTGGGGAAAAAAACATTATGAGTTGCAGGCACAATGATAGGCTCAGATTTTACAGCTAGGACTCCAGGATCAGAAGCTCTGGCATACTAGGTAATTCTAGGAAACTCTTAAGTTATTGAAAATGTTAAAATTTACTGTGAAAGGAATGGTGAACAAAACAGAGAATAGCATTCTGTCCTCACACAAAAACCTTCAAAAATGTCATTTCCATGTTGAATTTTACATCCTCAATTTAAAAAAAGTCAACATTTGAACTAGGGGAAGAAAACAAAAGATCAAAGTTACTGAGGAAATGAGGACCAATTAAAGAGACTGCAAATCTCCTTTTCTGGAGGGTGAAATACATGTGTTCAAAAAGTTGTTGGACATCTACATGGAAGAAAATCTTATTGAGGAACAAATTATTTGAGGTATGTGTCACTGGAAACAGAGAAAATACTCTGTTTCTTGATTTATCACCGTATAATTCACAATTTCTTCCCTAAACGCCTATTACCGTCGAGTACCAATATGCTTTAGGCCTCACTGTAGATTTTATTCCAATGTTTTTGTGATAATGACCATGATATTGTTCAAATTATAGCATTCATCTTGCTTTTCTACTAAAAAGAGTAAGGCCTGTCAGCACAAAGGACCGAGCAGCGTCCTGAACAAAAAGTTTTTTGTGGAAAGAAACTTAGAATGTTATGGAAAATAGGAAGCACAGGAAAAGGGAAGTGCAGCTGCCTCAGAAATTATCAGAATAACATAAGGGTGAATATTGTGAAAAGGCAAACGATGGAATGAGGCAGAAAGCAGTAACAAAACCGTCGCAGAACTAAACCATCATTAAAATTAAGAGAAAGAAAAATAACTAGCAAGAAAGGAGAATGAAGAACACTTTCTCTTATCTAGATAAAAAATTTTAAATAAAATTAGGAGAAGGGGCAGGATAGGAAGAGAACAGCTTAAGGACCATTTAGAAAATGGAGATGCATTCAAGGGCTAATTAAATTCAGTTCTTAAACTGAATCAGTCAATGGACTATTAGCAATTATCGCCAAATACTTATGGAGAACAAGGGAAATCCCACATGACTGAGCAAGGTCACATGGATTAACTGTCTCAAAAACTGAGGAGAAAAGGAACCAATGAATTATATAAATACCTGTGGATCTAATTTGTCCTCTCAAACTGGGAAAATTATATACTTTATCTTCCTTTACAATGGAATATCCTTAAACATCTTTACCTAAAATTATCTTAACTCCTGACAAGAAAGACACAGTAGCTGTCTAGAAAGAAAATCAATGAGCTATTACTAGCAAATCATTTGTAACAGGATTGTAAAGACAACACTGATCCTAAACAAAGTAATGGCATCGCCAACATGAAACACTATTTCTAAAGGGTTAAAAGACAAAAATATAATTACCAGTAGTTAACATGGTTTTATGTTACATGTCACACAAACAATGTTTTTCAGATTATAAACTCAGATGACACATTATATTTGGACTTCTTTCAGCCACTTAAATTAGGGACACATGGCATTCTATTTAAGAATTGGCATCATAGGAAATTAATTTAGCACACATTAAGTGGATTGCAATTAGATAATTATAGTATTTTGAAGCAAAAATGTGAATAAAGAATTATCATTAGACAATAGAACTTCTTCAGCCAGCTGAGTCTATACTTTTTTTTGCCTCATCCTAACAGTTTGTTCCAGAAATATTACAGAAAAATAACAACAATGACACGTAAACAACACTGTCACGCTATTTTCAAGATGCTTTAACCTGACATATATTATAGACATACGTGTCTTGTCAAGCCCATGTATCCACATAAGCACTGCTTTTTCTCACACTCTTAAAATAAACCCTCATCAAAATCTTAAGCCTGTGGCAGCTGAGAATTTTGTAAAATAAAATTAATGTTAGATGAGAGGACCTTATTTTCCCTGAGTATCCACTTCTGTACCTTACAGTGGGTATGCCTCTGCTTTAAAGACCAGGAGTGATAAGTACAGTTTCATATAACAAAATGAAAGATTAATATCGTGTGTGCACTTGCTGGAACTTCAAAGTACTCTTCTAATGCAGGCTGTAGAAGCAGAAAGTGCTTAAATGAAAAACTTAGCTTTGGAAGCAACTCAATGTACCAATACTAGTATAGTGTGGACATCCAAGTAATTTTCCTTTATTATATTTCAGTAAAGAAGAAAGAAGGATGAAGTATTGCTCCAAAAACAGTCATCTGAAGAAAAAAAAAAAAAAAAGGAAATAAAAGAGAAAACTTCTTTAGGCCTTATGCTCCTATATTCTGCCCTTGCAGGACAAATCCTGCACCCTTGTGTTGGACTCAGTCCAGCATCTTTTAACCTTTTTTGGCAATGCACAATTTCTCTAGATCTCAAAGTTTCTCTCTTTGATTAACTTTGAAACTAGTGCATGTGCACTCTTTCCATCTAGAGAAAAGTTGCATTTGTTCTGATCTATATCTTGTATGTTTAAATTTTTTTTTGCTGTGCCTCCATCCTTGTTGGCTCCTGTCCCCTTGGTCACCTAAGAGTTGTGGGGTGGAATTAAGGAAGATAAGTTTTCTTTCTCTTTCCAAAGATGCTGACACAGACAGAGCTTAACAACAGCAGTTTTTTCTTCCCAAATAAAACACACTTTTTGAGGAACATAACCTAACACAAATCTACTCTGCAGACAAGCAAAGGAAATCTCACAGCTTAGAATTCAGTCTGGGAGCTATTCCATATAAACTTATTGAAATATACATACCCATATGTACATGCAAATATTTTGTAGGCACAGTATACATTCACAAAAACAAATGAAAAAATAACTAAAATTCATGGGGTTATTTTTTCAGTGAGAACAATTAAAAAGTGAAATTTCAGAGAGGCAGTAGGGGAGTCTTCATGAGCATTAACTAAGTATTCAAGTCTGCACAGACAGACTGGACTTGGTCTTAAAATTCCACTCAACATCTTGGTTTTCTATTTTCACACTCAGAAGAAAAAAGGAAGGAGGACAGATTGGGTTATGATGGGGATTTACCAGTGTTGATTATTTTGCTAAAAAAAGGTCTTTGAATATTGTTTGTCTGTAGAGGTTAACTGCACAAATTTTCATAGAGTAACCAGGATACAACTAAAATCAAATCTGTTCATTAAAAACATCTGTCCATCTGTTTAAAAAAATGGTTTTTAGAAACTGTTTGACAAGAACAGTTTTGTTTTGGTTTGCTGTTTGGGTGTTTTGTTTTGTTTTTTTTTTTTTTTTCCAAATAGCACAAAGTGTGGGGGGGGAATGTAAATTTATATTTACGTTGTTCCTACCAGGTTCATGTTCTGGTGAAAGCACATCCAAATGTCTATACTGTAGAGAAGCAAACAGACCAGGCATAGTCAGATTATTTTATACGCTTTCAATCTCAGCAGATTAAAAGAAAATTCCAATAAATACGCTGCACACACTTTTCTTGAGCATATTGTGAGTAGAAATTTAAAAACGGAATTAATTGAACAAATGGAAATTAGGAAAAAAAATTGAACTTTTTTTGACACCCATTTCTTGCTAAAAATCTGTTAAAATTCCTCCTCTTTTTTCTGCATATTAATTTTACCAAAATAGCACAGGAGGAACCTCTGGCCATGCTTCCAAGCAGCTGATTAGATTTTGAACCAAACTCAATATGATCATATTTAGAAACACAGTCCAGCAAATTTCAGTTGCAAGCTGAATAAGCTTGAGAAATAATACTCACCAAAATTCAGTAATCTTTTCTACAGCAGCAAACACAATAGAAAAGTTAACAGACACAAGTTATTTTTCCCATGTTTTTGATAAAAGTGACTGTATAAAAATATTTAACTGTTTCAGAGGGCATATAAACATGAGTAAACTGAAAGTGGCAATAAATGTTAAGACTCTGGAATTATAAAAGAGCTAGATTGAAATGAGGTGAGTACTGCAGTTCATAGGAAATATCCAAAGTGTTTGTTAATATCTTCTGGCTTTACTTTTTTTTTTTTTAATCTTTAGTTCTTCAAGGAAGGCTATGCAAGTGAATACATATTAATATCACTCTAGCATTGAAACAATGTATATTCACTCCTTGATAGAAATGGTCCTAATTTTTTTTTCTTCCAAACAATTGGAAAAACATATCAACAGGCATACCTGGAGATACAGACTGGAAACAATTTACATATGTATTTACAAGGACTCATGCTTCATTTACTTTTTATATTACAACTGATACTGTTAGAGTATCTGCAAAACATTCACTGCTTTCTTTTGTGTTCTGCTTGATGATTTTGTTTTAAAGTAAATACTACTCTGCTTTCTAAAAGTTCATTCACCATCATGCTATTCTTTGGACACCGAAAGGAAAAATAAAGACCCTTTGAAAACACTACTGCTAACCCTATAAGTGAACTATAAAGGAAATGCTCTTTAAAATCTTCCATGAAGAGTGAATAATGTTCTACTTAAGAGAGGCCTGGCCATGGCTATGCTGGCCTAGAAAGGTCAGAGGAGAGGAGAAGGTACAAGGCAGTAGCAAACTGTTTTTCACTGACAGTCAGCACATTGTATTCAGCTTCATGTGCACATATATCCCATTTATTGTAGTTCATAACTTTTTGTGCTTAAAAACCTTCACTCTAAAATCTTGTATAAGTAATGTTCTGAGAACACCAACTCACTATTTTAGACAATCCATTTTCTAGTAAATGTTGTGAGTTCTTCATAATTAGAATAAAATCGAGTTTTCAGAAGTATCTATATGCAAACAGAGCATGCAAACACACAATGCTAAGATATCATTGCAGTTTTTTGTTAACTTTATTCAGCAATTCTCATAAGGAGTCTGAATGTTTTTTTTTTTATATGCTGCCATATATAGAACAAGGAAATCAAATGCACAAAGTCTGAAATTTGTTCTTGATAATGTTTTAGATTAGGAAGTGTTTTTTTTTCTCAAATTTCACAGCAGCATAAAAAATAAAACATTATTTCATCTGAATAACCACCCCCTTTAATCTAAATTGCTAATAAAACAAGCGAGCAACATAAAAAAGACTTCTCTGGAGGTTATGCTGACTGCAACAAGTGAAGGTGTTAGTGGATCACATCAATTTCAGTCAAAGTGTAAAATTTATGTCTGTTTATGAGCTGAATATATAAATCATGCAGTGCTTGAAAGAACTTGGGAAAGATAAAAAAGCACTGAAGAACTTGGAAGAACTCTTTGGAGAAATAAATGTTCTTTACAGAGAATCTTACTAATAGACAACTGCGTATCAGAATTAAAATCTTCAACAGTTGCTTAATATTTCCCACAGAGCTTTCCTTAGTACCAACCACCAGTATGGTGTTTTCAATAATATTAGAGATTCAATATAATTTTACATTTGAAATCATGTGACTTAGTAATCAACAGTGACATTTAAGAAATTCAATAAATACTATACTGAAGGCACAAATGATGCAGAAACTGTTTAATGACCCAAACCTGACCATCTTTTGTCTTTTTATGGTGCTAGTTACTTACACCAATAAGCACCAAAATCCTAAAAACTGCAATTTTCATTAATGAGATGATAATAGGAATCTAGCCTAGCTTAAAAAGATGGGAAAATGCATAGAAACAAGAAATACCACATCTTTTTAAAATCTCAATAACAGCTAAGATTAATCTACTATATAAAAATTTCATGACGTGGGTTGTACAGAATTCCAATACAGCATTCCTAAGACACCAGTTTTACCAAATAAATTTTCATGCTATACTAGAAACTACCAGCGATGGAGGTTGTCTACAGTGGACAATAATCAGGACTCCAAGGATTTGCATGACATTCAATGCAGGTGAAGATTTGTTTGGAGAGCACTGATGTCATACACCAGCACTCTGATGCCTAAGCACTGGGCAGTATATCCTGTCTGCCTGTGAAGAGCATCTCTGATCCCCCTCCCCCAAACCCTAGGGGCTGGCATCTCGGCCATGGAAATACTGTCCCACCAGCTCTGGCCGCTCCAAGGAAACCTGGAGAATCATTCCTTCCTTCCCCTGCTGGGCTTAACCACAGCAACACGCACACACACACTTCTCCCTAACCAGGAAAAGAACACAGCCAAGGCCATTAAAGCCACGCGAAAAGGCGTGCAAAACGACTCCATCGGGTGTGCCGCTGTCCTCAGATCACTGCGATTTAATCCTTCTCAGAGGATTTGTATTGTTCTTTCAAAGAAGATTAAGTTGCAGTTAGGAAAGGTCAAAATGTCACTGAAGGAGAGCGCTTACATAGGGATTTAAGGTAGATTACTCAGCTAAATCTGTACTTTAAATTTATTGTACCTTGGTAATTTTAACATTTATGAGCATGTCCTTGCAGATGTAACAGACATTTTCAAAAAATGAAGGTAGCTCCTACTTCCACGATTTTATCACTGTTTTTCATCAAAAGAACACTAGCTTTTATAGCTGGGTTATCTTAAAAACCAGAACATGGTCTTTATATATAATAACAGTAAATATAAGATTAGCTGCATTATTTTAAAAGTTTATGCAAAACTTACTGAATTAATGTTGTGGTATACAATGTATTCTAATACATGTACAAGAAAACCACAATATTGAGAATTTTGGATAAATTTTGAGGGGAGAGATTATTCAGATTCTTTGAAATTATTCTAACATGTGAAATACACCTTATATATCTATAAATGCATAAATATGTATTTTTTAAATGGCTACTATAAAGTCTAAACTGGAAGCAGGATTTTTTGTACAGTATCTTAGGGTCATTTTATGTTTTTATTCAGCCTGTAATAACAATATACATTTATTATTTTTTTAATCAGGTTACACTGTGATCTATCACAAAAACAACTACTAGTATGCTGACATCATGCACAGAAAATCCTGTGAGAGTCAAAGTCTGACTCAAAAAATATTTTTTTTTTTAGGTTCCAGACAAATATTTGTTTTAAGAAAAATTGCAATAATATTGCATTTTACCCTTGAGTAACAAATTAAATATTTATCAAGATTATTAAAACAATGCTTTATTTAAAGTTTATTGACTTCAGGGATAACATCACTTCTCACAGCTCATTCAGACTTTTCTTTGGTAGATATGCTTAAAAAAATCACTCAAATTGGAATTTTTGGACTTGGCAATGTTAGGTTAACAACTGGACTCAAGGATCTAAGGGTCCTTTTCAACCTAAATGTTTCTATGACTCTTTCAATACAGCCCAATGTCTTTTAATCAGTCATCATATAATTTAATCAATTCTTTCATTACTGTTCAATTTAACATAGACAGGAAAATAAAGCTTAAAGTGTCACCACTGGGGAGACAACATGAACAGCTGATTTATTATTCATTTAATATCAAATGTTGGATTTTTGAAACAACAGAGTGAGTGTCATGCATCCAAAGGCTTCAAAACTAATGGGCAATATAGTTCTCATGGTCTGAACCTCGTAGCAAAAATACAGAAAACTGGCAGAAAAACAAAATGCTCTACAAGAAGTATTCTTATTCAAAAGAAAAAATGATAGCATGCTATCTGTTGCTGTCTAGCTATGATACTTCTGTCTGACCATCATTTGCTCGAATTTTATAAATGAATGGAAGATGCTTAAGAATTCCATACACTCTTAGTTGCAGATATTAACAGGAAATTGAGTATGTCACCACTTTCAGAATTAAATAAGGCAAATTACTGAAAGAGAATTATTTTGGCCTGAAGAGTGAAAGGACTGTCTCCTTAAGTATCATAAGTGGACAACTAAGTTCACGGTGCATACGCTGTGCTGGTTTTTATATTAAAAAATTAGAGAAAATTTTAACTGGTAAAACACCTATTTCTGTTTACCTAAAATTACTAAATTGTTGATCAGAATTTCAAACTGAGCTGTATCTGGTAAGAATCAAAGACAAGGATTTGCGTTTCAAACAGATTAAACAGCTCCATTCTGTTTCTTGTTTGTTTCCAGCAGAAGAAAAAAAATGCAAAGAAAGACCTGTGAGAAGTAAAAAGTAAACAAACAAAAAAAAACTCAAAAAAAAATCTCACTTATACATTATGAGAATCTTATTTTGAAATGCCAGCTTTATTTTTACAATTTGTTCCTAGTTCTTGCAAATCATCGAATGTTAAAAACATTTTTCAAAAGCCATGGTAAAATTTAATTAAAAGTTTAAAGTCTGGAAATAAGGTCAAACATATTGAACAATGAACATGGATAAAAAAGTATAAAACCTTAAATCAATAAAAATACCTGAGCTGTTTTGTACACAGAATGTGTTTAATTATGTGAAACTACTTTCCAAACAAGTTTGACTAACAGAATGCACTGGGTGAGTTAAAACATAACAACTCTCTCTTTTACAAAGACACCATGTTATTGTTTCAAAGTCTAATAATTTTATGAAGAGAAGCAAACAGTGGGTTTAAACATAACCTGTTGAATGAATGGCTGAAAAGAGACAACTGCAGGTATGTGTCATCAGTCAGACACAGCTCCAAACTGAAGGGGAAGGGAGGCGGCAGCTTCCCAGCTCCACTCACCTCATAAAACTGAGAAAAAAGGGTACACGTGCTGTATACTGGCTGTACCTAATCAAATTGGAAATGTGGACAGTTCTAATATTTTTAGGGTTTTTACTTTTTAAATTCTGAAGTTTAATTATGGACACATTAATAAAGATATTCCTGAATTCCTTGAACATGCACGTTCTTATTCAGCATATTGCCAATGTCCATGAGTAGCACAAGAGAATGCATTGTATTAGAGGCCATAGCAAAAGAGGCTAATGCACTGTTAAACAGCATAACTGAACAAATGTCAATCTTTAAGCTGAGATGAGTACCAGACAAAATATTTCTGTGGAGCAGAACTGAGCATCATATCAAGATCTGAAAAGTGCTCTAATAAAAATAGGACATAAGAAGCAGAGTTACACAATTAATATAAAAATTTGAAATGAAAAGTAATTAACAAATTTATTCTCCATCTGGCCATTTTTGTTTTGTTATTTTGTTGATTTAGGAGGGAGAAGAAGAGTTATAGGGTGTTGCATGCTTATTCCTTTTTATTCTCTTCACTAAGTTTCTGTTTGGGATGTTTAGTAAAGCATTGTGGCAGAGACAGAAATTCTTATCCACTACATTCTGCTAATACATAAATATGCAAAACACTCAACAAGTTAAAGCATAGCACTATCATATTATGTTCCTCAAGCTCATGTCTATTTTCTAGATAAAAACTGTGTTCTGTCTGCCACCCCAAACATTATACAAAGCTGAGGCAAACATATTCTCCACTATTAAAAATTATTTGGAACTGCTGCAGGAATTATCAATACCTTAGGGTGCCTCTTTCTATTCCATTAGCAGAATTAGAAGGTTTACTTTACTAAGGAGAAATTACTAAAAGGTGGTGCTATTTATTGCTTTAAAAAATTTAGGTATGCTGAAACTGAGAAATGCCTGTTCTAGGCTTACCTGAATAGTATACTCTGAAAAGGTCAGACAAAAATATAGGAAAGCTTCTGAAAATAATTGATAATACACTGTGCCTGAAATTAAGTGACTGACATTTGTCCATCCNTACAAGAAGAAAACTTAATATACGTGAAATACATGAAAGAAAGAAAAGCTTAAAGGAAATAAACTCAAAGGTTTCACTGAATGACTTATATCTATATTTTCTTTTCCACTGTATATAATGATCTTCCTGTGTGCATGTCCAATCATGAGAGTCCGACAAATTCTTAATTCCATTTTTTTTTTTAGCACAGGTTTTATTGAACGTCCAAGCAATAAGTTTTGTATCAATACTGGTAATGTCATAACATTTATAAGGTCGTTGTTTTTTTTTAAACTACAGTGATTTAAGGTTTACTAATACATGGTTTATATGAAGTAATTGTATGCAAAAAGATAACTGACATATATCTGAGCAATTTTAATGTGTTTTTGAAAGTATTTTCCTACTAGTCTCAAAGAGGAAAGAAGAATCTTCTTCCAAACAATCTTAATGAAGAGATTACAGCTTAACTGCTCAGTTGAGCATCAATACAAATAAAGGTTGTAAGCCTGACATTTTCAGCTGCTTGCAGGAGCTGATATACCTCCTGACATCTTCAAGAATTCTTAAGAACTTCAAATTAGATAAAATTATATCCAGGATTATATCACCGAGTCATCAGATTTCTTTTATAACACTGTTGTGAACTATAGGATAGGCTAGTGAAATAACTTAATTACTTTATATAACCATATAAATTCAGGAATAAAAATGAGTTCTGAACAGGCTATAAAATAGATATTATACTGGTTATCAAAACGTCTGGAAGTCACAATATTTTTATCAGAATAACAGGTTTACAGAGTTGAATGAGTGAAAAATCTCAAGCATAATAAAATTATAAAACATTCACACCTAAAACTTCCAGCTGTCACGTGCTTTTACGTCATTGTGGTACAGCCAATAGGACCGCAAGCATGATAGCATCTAATGATCAGTTGGATTCAGGATCCACCTTGGATCCTGAGGGACATAAAGCACCTGTATTTAGATGTGGCACATCCATAAAACAAGTGGAATAAGCCAAACTCAGCCTTTTTTTGGCTGCACCTGCAACCTAACATCACTGTAATTGCTACAAGGCCTACTGTCACAGCAACATGCTGCTTTATCCTGGCCCGGATGTGTATGGCAATGACTGTGCTTAACTTACCCACTCAACACATAAATGCACGCTTGAATCAATATTGAGAAGTGGCACAAACCAAATCTTTCTGTTGATTCAAAGCTGCCTAAACACTACATTAGATTACACGTGCTGGACAAATTTCGGCATGAGTGGTCTTCACTTGTGCTCAAAACAGAATAGAAATATAGCTCAAGAAGAAAATTTACTTAAAAAAGGGTGTATGAATAAAAAATAATAACAAATTCTTTACCTATTGTATGTAAAAAAGTCCGTGCTTTAGCAAACAAACTGGAAAAAAATCATGCAAATATAGTCTTAGCATATCAACATACTTTGTTGGTGTTACCAGACCTCAAAGTGACCTCAAGGTGCTGGTGTGATATTGCTTTTATCACTTTGTGAATTTTATATTTATGTAAGTTGTGTATCTCCTGTTGTTCTTTATATATACTATATACTATATATACTATGTATATATACAACAAAAAAAAAAGAGTTGAGAATCATTGCATGACAGGACTGAAAATAAGACTAGAGCTTAAAAAATTAAGTAATAAGTTTATTAATTCAAAGTAAGTACTTTTGGTGAACTGAAACCTATTTAACCAGAGTGGTCAGAAGATGCCAGGCCCTGTTCTAATGTGTATTTAAAATTGATTCAGACTGAAGCAACTTCAACAAGGTAGATCAGCAACAACCTTCATCAAGTTTACCATCCGGCATGTTTATGGTATTCTTCCAGGAGATTGCATACTAGGATTTCAGCTAAATACGCAGGTAAAAGGAAAAAAATTATAAAAACATAACTAAAACTTACAGTCCATTTTTATATTTTCTTTACTTTTTAATTAGCTCTGTCATGAAACTCTGAAAACTGTCTTAATAACACTCTGTATATTGTATTTTTTTCTGTNAAAATCTAACCTGCCCTGTGTAGCATGACAAACAGATTCATTCATTTAGTATTACGATGGAACTTTCTTACAGTTCTCCACAGAAAGTAGCTTTATTAAATAAAAATATTCACATGAAACATATTTATCACCTGTTCTCCAAAAGCACATATAATATATATATTTTATATATATACATGTATATATAATATGTATATAATATATACAAACATAATACAAGAAGAAA
>VXBU01011434.1:954828-974326 GCA_013400315.1 Bombycilla garrulus | reverse complement strand
CTGGAATATTGCACCCAACTCTGGTGTGTCCAGAAGAANACAGATGAAGGATCAGCTGCACCCTCACCAGATTTCCAGGTGACACCCATCTGAGTGATATATTTGCCACACCTGAAGAATGGGATCCATCCAGAGGGACCTGGACGAGCTCAAGAAGTGGTGCATGGGAATCTCAAGAGGTTTAATAAGATGCAAGGTGCTGCACTGGGTCAGGACAACCCCAATTTCAATCCAAGCTGTGGGGATGAGCAGATTGAGATCAGCCCTGCCCAGAGGGACTTGGGGGTGCTGGTGGGTGAGAGGCTGGACATGAGCCAGCCATGGGCACTCCCAGCCACAAACAGCCCGTGTCCTGGGCTGCATCCAGAGCACCGTGGGCAGCAGGGGAGGGAGGGGATTCTGTCCCTCCACTCTGCTCTGGTGAGACCCCAACTGGAATATTGCACCCAACTCTGGTGTGTCCAGAAGAAGAAAGACATGGATCTCCTGTAGCAAGTCCAAAGGAGGCCACCAAGATGATAAGAGGGGAGGAGCAGCTCTCCTACAAGGAAAGGCTGAGAGGATTGGAATTGTTCAGTCTGGAGAAGAGAAGGCTTTGGGGTAATTTAATTGTGGCCTTCCAATACCTGAGGGGAGTCTGCAAGAAAGCTGGAGAGGGACTTTTTACAAGGTTATGGTGGTGTCAGGACAAGGGGGAGTGCATGCAAACTAAAAGAAAGTAGGTTTAGATTAGATACTGGGAAAAAAAAATTACTGTGAGGGCGGTGAGGTTGGGGATGTCCCATTCCTGGAGGTGTTCAATGCCAGGGTGGATGGAGCTCTGACCAACCTGGTCTAGAGGAAGGTGTCCCTGTCAATAGCACGGATGTTGGAAGTAGATGATCCTTAAGATTCCTTTCAACCCAAACCATTCTATGGTCCTACATAATATATCTGCTTATTATAACAGCTTTTCATTACTACTAAAGCAGAAATTATAAAAAGTCCTGAAATTAAAAAGAAAAAAACCTTTAATTTATTTGTTCTATGCTGACATGGTAAATGGTCTCCGTATAGAGTATGGAGTGGGAAAGGACTGCCCTATTTGCTGTAAGTGTTAAAGAAGATTAAACAGTATATATAGCCATAAGAGGTACGAATTCTTGCATAGCTGACTCAAGAAGGTAAGGCCAGCAGAATTAGGAAACTGCATAAACCCTATGGCATTTATAAAATACCAGTCAGCCACACAGTGGGGTGCAGGAACAATCTCCTTAAAGACAAATTGTCCTTCCTTTAACAGCTCTGTGGCTGGCCAGCAGGGATTACTAACCTCATTAATATCTCATGTTTAGTTCTCGTTTATAAATAGAGCTGCAATTATGCATGTACATGGTCTATTCAACTAAGTGTTCTTATCATTTTTCCCTTCTGTCCTCTTCTCCAGTCTCTCCATTTATTTTATTTGTTCTCTCTGTCTGAATTTGGGATGTTAGCTCTAGAGATCAGAAATGTTTGTTTGTACATTTAGCATGATAAGATGATCTTGCTCTGACAGAAGCTGTGAAAATACAAATGTAATACAAATGCTGCTAATTTGTAATGTTGTTAATCTGGTTGACAAAATCCTTTTGCAGCTATTTCACTAAAAAGGAATAAGCACTGTGGTGAGTAGTATATGGATTAGAGCAATGGAGACTCAGGCCAGAAATTACAGCATGCATCATTTTTTCCTCCCATCTTCCTTAGATGATATAAGCTGCAATCTCAGTGTTCCTTGTAACTGGTTTTCAGCTCTTGAACTGAAGGCAACTACTTATTTCTGAAAGTAGTTCACTTTGTGATTGTCTCTCCTGCTCCTGTGAGGAAGACATCAATGATATAAATGTTCACAGTGAATATAATTATATCTTGGTATTATTTTTTTCATAAAATCAAGCAATCAGTGGGGGAAAAAATGACAAAATTTTATGATCTTTCCTTCTTTGACACAAAAAAAATTAAATTATATGTTTTCAACTATCAATAAAACGTTTCATTTGAATATCAGGCCTCAGCCTCAACTGTGATGTAATGAAAATATGAGTGTGACACTGAGCTCTGTAAACTGAAATTAGGTCTTCACTCCTGCTTAAAGCTCTAACATTAGCAACTCCACTGTTTTTAAAAGGTTCCCACATTTCCTACCCTGTTCCTGCCCTTCTCTGCAAGAAGTATAAAATATCAATATTGTCACTGGGACGAAGACCGACTTCACTTCCTGTGTGTAGTCATGTTTTGGTGACATCATTTCTGTGATTACTATAGTATTTAGTGGCAGGCTATGAGTAGGGGAGCAAGATGCTTGGAAAGAGGGAGAGGTGGATGTCCTTCTCTAAAGAAAAAAAGGAAATACATGTTCTCCATTCCTTGGATAAAAGCCTAACTGCTGTATCAAAGGATTCAACCCCTTCCAGTATTTTTTGATTCTCCCTGATGATTTCTCTTTCACTGTTTTGGTCAGATTATCTTAATATAAATAGAAAATAAGTTACTAATAACTTTTTATAGTGTGCAATAAGTGAATGATAAGTAACATTTTTCATCAAAAACTTCTCTGAATTCAGTATGCAATTATAAGTGGGTTGAGGTTATTCAAAAACATATTTTCTAGCTAATAAACAGCCCATGTGGAAAAAGTCTTCCAGCGTTACATTAGCTACAGGTGAACATAATTCTCCCTTAGAAAAACCTAAGATGTTTTCAGGCTGTTGCTGGACTCCTGACTCCATGTTATGGTTGTAACACAATGACTGTATAAAAGTACCTGAATCATAGAAGAGTTTGAGTTGGAAGTGACCTTAGAGATCATCTAGTTTCAATTCTCCTGCCCTGGGCAGGGACACCCTCCACTATAGCAGGTACTTCAAAGCCTCATCCAGCCTGGCCTGGAGCAATTCCGGGGATAGGACACCCACAGCGCCTCTGGACCATCATGCCCTGTGTCTCACCATCCTCACAGTAAAGAATTTCTTCCTAATATCTAATCTAAATTGACCTCTTTCATTCTATAGAAACACCTTCTAGCTGTGAACTTGCACAGTTCACTAGTGCTCATCTGCACTGCCTCCTTTCACAGTATCACAATGCAGCTCTGAGATTTTGCAGACAATTTTTGATATATTCCACATTAGTATTTCAGAGCATTGGAAAATGTTTTCTACTCCACACTAGCTGTCAGAAGAGACATAGTATGCAACCAATGAAACAGCAGCCAGTGACCACTAGCAGTCAGCAGTCCAATATATATATTGTTGTGGTTTTTTTCCTTTTGAGAAGGATTACTATAACTTGAAGTTGTGTACGTAAGTCTTGCAGCAAAACCATCTCACATTACTTCAGGGTATAAGTTTAACTCCCCTTTAGCTATCCTGCGTTCTTCCTACACCCCTTCTTTTGATTTCAGGCAGCTGTGAGAAAAAAATTTTAAGGCCAGATAGCATATGTATTCATATAAACCTTCACCAAGGCAACAAAGCAAAACACTTTGGTTGTGTATGGAGAAATATCTCGGCACATTCTTGAACTCCAGAAAGTGCTTTAAAATTATTTGAACTAGTTCATAAAAATAATTAGTTCACTCATAACTTTAGTCTATCACTCAAGCTCTGCTTTTTGGTATTACTGGACCCATGATGAAGACTGAAGTCTTGGCCTGCCATGTGGCCATAAAAAGCAGCCACAATGCTGGCTTTCATGGCAAAATCCACTTCTCATTGACACTATGAACACACACTCCTGCTCCTCTACATCCTCCCCTTTTTCCATCCCTAACTGCACTCTCACTCCAGGCTCAGGACTGGAACAAATACTGAGACAAAGTGCTTGAAGTTCTGCTGGTTGGCACCTGGAGCTGGAGCTGCTCCATTGTGCCTACAAAAACAGCACTATTTCCAATTTGTCACATTTGTGTTCTACCATGACACCACAGACTTTTAATTTGTTTTTTAATATGTAAACTTACAAATATTCCATCAGCTTAAAACAAATAAACAAGCCCTTCCATCAGGCATATATGTGTATTCAGGGTTAGTGTAGAGGTGGAAAGGTCCAAAGTCAAAGCAAGTGGACTACTAGAGTAACATTGACCAGATTGACAGTGGTAAGTTAGAAATGCATGATTCCTCCACAAGAATGTGCCTGAAACCAGACATTTAAGGCCATGCTTTTGTAGATTTAACTATACATTTAAAAATATTTTTGCCCCCTCAAACTAATATGGAACTTACAGGAATTAGCATACCAATGTCGATGTAAGATTTCTATGCAATTTAATTGCAATTAAAAAATACTAGGGAAGATTATGTGAACTAATTAAGTTTATAAAAACATTTAAAATATGTAATTCAACAAGCACTAAATAATTATGCAAAATTAATTAGATAATCATATCTCTACAGTAGTGGTCCCTGGGAAATTTTAAATAGATTTATAAAGCTTATTATTCTCTGTTCATAAAGCATGGAAATATTCAGCATGGACTTTTTACTGATTAAAAATGTTTTGTGGTTGGCAATTTCATTGAGTTCATTGACACTGCATAGGTTTGATAACAACGGTTTGATACTCAGAAATATCAGCTAGAGATAAAACCAAAGCAGAGCAAAGCCAAGGAGAGAGCTTTGTGCAATACCTTTGAAATGGGGAGACAATTGCTTTCTTGAAGTGTTTAGGGATGTTGCTTTTCCAGACTCAGTACAAAAGTCCTTATTTTGCTCCTGTTTTGAGCTGCCATCTAATCTGGGTTCACCACTGCAGTCTCCAAAATGCTGAATATATTCAAGCATTTATGGAGTAAATTTATTCATAACTGTGAAGCTCTTAACATCTAGACTGCAGTTTCTTTGGTTCATTTAATTATTCCTCAAAAAGGTACTTACTGTTCCCAAGTCTCTGTAACTTGCCAATTTCCAATAAAATAGGAGTACACAGAAAATGTTCAAAACTCACTTAATATTATTTTGTAACACTCTAAGAAATGGTTCCAGCACTTTCCTTGTCATACACAACTGCAATTATTAACTGTTTAATAAAAAGAGCAGAAATACTGCAGATTAATAGTTTTGCTTGCTAAAAGCCCACCAACATCATGATGATAAAGCTGAAGTAGCATTACAAGACATGTTTTGAGCACTTCAGGGCTGATCACAAGTAAAGTATGTTGTTAAGGGCATTATCCAAATGACTCTTGAAGTTTGGCAGGCTTGGGAGGGTTGTGAGTGGGAGTAGGAGGTGTGCATGTAATAATTGCACATTAAAACAATCATTCCATTGAATGAAATTAGGGCACTTCTGTGGTTTGGAGAGCTATCCTGGCTTCATTCCTAAGTAAATCTTCCAAAATTTGTGTATGTTGTGAAGTTCTGAAAAAATCAGTCAGCAACAGAAACTTGTCAGTTTTTAATAACTGGGTGACTCTCCTGGGATTTTATTAACACTCAGTATGCTGCGGTCCACACCTGCACAGCTTGAGCTGTTTGTTCCTTGCAATTGCTCTTTTTTTCTGGAGTTTCTAAAACCATTGAGAAGGTTTTGCTGTTCTATCCATATATCTATTGTGTGGAAGAAAAAGTAAAGGCAGGGGAGTGAAGGGGAGAGAATCTGCATGTAGCACATAAGAAAGAAACAGAAGAAACAGGGGAAAATATTCAGGACATAATACAACAATAATGCATAACTAGTGAAACCAGGAATTCTGGCTTCCACATTACAGAAGAGCATGGTGAAATCCATGACACACACTTCAACCATATTAAGAGGAATAATATGAACCGATGTTAATTTACCATTTTCAGAAATTGACATGACATCCAAAGTTAACTTAAGTAGTGTAATGGTTGAAAATTCAGCCATTCAAAAGACAAGAAATGCAACAAAATGTGAAAAGGTGTCATATGCACAAGTGTTTTGTTGAGGTCCAGGAGACCTAAATCTCTGCCTCTCCTGCCCACCCAGAGCCATTTCCCAGGCTGGTGGGAGCACTCCCACACACACGCCTGTGGTGGCTCCGGAGCACTACAGGCACAGACAACAGGGTCGAGGTGAGGGTGAGGATTTCTCCTTTCCTTTGGCTCTGGTCAAAACACCTGGATGTTTTTACTTCTCCACCCAAAATCTTTTCTTCCCTTGCTCCTCGTAAAATTATCACAGTTAGCTCTGTCCTGGGACTTCACCACACCAGAGAGAGGAGAGAAAGACCGTTTCTTTATATGAAGTTTAAACTGGTTTCTTCCCTATTTCAGTGCTTACATTCTGATAACAAGGTGTGTGAATCACCTTGGGAACCTTTGTTATATTTATCAGAGGAACATTTAGGCCCAAGACCTTCCTCATGCCACCAGAGCCATGAAAGCTGAATGATGACAACAATCAAGAGTTTGTACGTGTAGAGCAACATGGGGGACAAGGCTGTTGCATGCTGGAGGTAAGGATGTGCTGGAGTTCATTTGGTTAGTTTCCTAACCAAGAGTGGGTTGCCTGGTCATTTTCTACTCATTCAGTTTCACGGGATAAAATAAGACCTTGTTTTGAGCTGAAGGCTGAACTGCAAGGAAAGGGAGGCTTAAGATAGGATTTGATGTCTTGTTTGTTTTGTTTTCTTAGGTAACAGAGGAAAATGTTTTTCTGGTAGAAGCAAAGGCCTCAATTAATATTTAAAGATGGTTATCAGGGCATCTTTTTCTACACTCACTGGGGAGATCAGAAGTGCTCTGTCTTGGCTAGTGTAATAGTGGTTTATCTCCCAGAGACCTCCCACATTCACAAAGAGCCATGGAAGGTTGCCCAGCTGCTCTCACTGAGGGACCCTGTTAGGTTCTGATGTGGTTTTTTGCTTTATCCAGGCACGAAGACTTCCTGCAGGACGTGTCATTCACTCCCCAGAAGATGACATACCTGGGGTGTGTTGGCAGGCCTGGCCCGAAGCCTAGGATGCTGAAGAAGTTCTCTCTATGCTGTCCCTCAAAGAAGCTGAGACCACAAAGTTTCCCTCTTGCAGTAGCCTGTAGGGGCAGACAGGCCCTTGGAGGCACAGTGGAATTGAGTGGCACCACAGAGGCTGGAGTTCAGCCTGGCTTCCCTCTCCCACAAAAGTCTGGCTGATCAGGTCAAAGGCAGGAGGCTGCACTGCTGTGCCAGGCAGGAGAGCAGGTCACAGGCTGAGCAGTGTGGGGACAATGGGGCAGGCACTGGAAAGTCCTTGCAGAATGCCAATGAGATAGGTGCCCTTCTGGGAGCATCTGCCTGACATTCAATGCTGATTTCATTGGGACTGGCTGAAGCACTCTCACCAAGTATCTCAAAATTGCAGTTTGTAGGTTGCCAGAAAGTACCATAGGAAGTCCTAAATAATTAGGCTGCAGGCATTTTGGCTTGGAGCACAAAATTAGGTAGTCACCTTTTGATCTTCATCTCTAGGTCCCTACAAAGAGCTAATAATGTACCACCTCATCTGGGTACTGTGAAAATGAATCCATTCCATTTGTGAAGTATCCAAATACTCTGACACTGAGCACAGCAGAACAGCCATCGAGAAAATTGACAAATCTATGTTCTAAGGAGGGTCTGGATAGCATGATTAAGTAAGATGCCTAAGGTCACATACTGAATAAAATAAAAGAAATTATTCTATGTACATGAGCTAAATGAGGGACAGATATCTGGGGGGAAAATGCAGTTATGTAATGAAGGTCTGAATTGTAATGCACACACCCAGAAGGTCAACAGAAAGTTACAGGCAACCTTTAGTCTTCCCTTCTGAAACTTCTGAATCCTTAGCTTTGGTGCTTTAGTGCTTGGGAAATACATTTAAAATACATTTTGTTTTCATTCTTTTCCATAAACCAGGTTACGTGGTTGAATTTCAACTTCCAAGCTGCAATGTGGTCTTTATTCTTCTCAAAAGAAGCATAGCAGGCCATTAGAGATGAAGGGGAAGTAATCAATCTCAAAGTAATCCATGTCTAGTTGTAAATACAATGACTCTACCAAACCCAAAATATTTCCTATATTTAAAATATTTATTTTAAAATTATATTTTCAAAATCACATGAAAACTAGAAACATAGTAAAATATAGAAAACTGGATATAATAAGTAATATTTTACTATTTTTCTTTATTTTATTGTTATTCTACTGGTTTATTCTTTTTTTTTCTGTGTCTCACCTTCTCTGAAAACAGAAATATCAGCTGAGCTCTGAAAGCAAAGGCTATGCAGATTTTAAGTGACTACCATTGTCATTATATAGGATCATATAACTAAGGCTGATGCTTAAAATAAAGCTAGATTTGAGGATATATTCTTAGAACAGTATAAATAAATTTTACCACTTAAAAAGCTATATCTACAACAGTATTTTTGTTAAATTCCATTTTTTCTTTGTCTACAGTGGATTTTTATATGTAGTATCATCTAACAAGGAGAGATTTTTCTGCATTCAAGTACAACCCCCAAAAAGCCAGACTATCCTATTACTGCAAAAAAATAGATACCAAGTTGCCGGAAATTTTATAAAAATGGCTGAATCAAAAAAGGAACAATTCCATCATTTTATCCATCCCCAGAGAAGAGTGTAGTAGTAGTAGTTCTGGTCTTGCTATGAAGAAGAAAATTCCTCTTCATGAAATTCAGAAGCAGCACAGAATTCATGGAATACAGAAATGTTAGAAATATTCTAACCATGGGAAAAATGTAAGTGGGAACTTTACCCTATTAGGCACTGATGAATGCATTCCTCCCTCAAGATTTTTTCTTCCATGTGAGTTCACTTCACCCTGTTCTCATTTAAAGCTAAACACACATCCTTTAAAATGCTGTTCTCTTCCATTGGTCCAGCAATTACATTTTTTCCTTGTTGATCCTATTTGGATTTTAGGATTCTAGGAGATTATAGATGTCTAGAACAAAAGTCTTGTATTTTGAAAAATTTTGTGGCCAGTTTTGCTGGCAAGTTTTTTCGCAATTGAATCAAATGTGTTAGATACTTCTGGAAATAAAATGTGTTAGATACTTCCTTTATGATTTTCTTTGCTGGATAACGCAACCTACAGTAAAATTTCCTCTCTCAATAATATATGAGTTTTAATGAGGTTGCAGCTAAGAGGTATATCCCTTTTATTATAATATGAGCAGACTGTAAGTCTGTCTGAAAAGATTAATAGAATAGTGGCATATTGTACATCAGAAGTGACATCCTGAGTTCAAAGGCAGTGAAACTGGAGGTACAGAACAGAAAGACTTGTCTCTTATACTAAAGAAAATGTTCTGGGTTTTCATGGCTCTTTATGTTTTGTTACTTAAATTCAGGAAGCCTTTTGGAAAATAATTTGCATCACGTCTGAGAAAATGTGTTAACAGATGACATCCTTATTTTTCAAAATAATGATTAAACAAAACTGATATTTATTGAGGTTTAAGTTAACAAGGAAAAATAACCTAAAACCAAAGAATAACTTCTCAACAGTCTTCTCAAATCCCACTTTTTTACAAATGGTAGACAGCACACATGCCAGCAATGTCATCACAGCCTTAGAAAACCAGGTACAATTTTTGCAGACCACCTTTAAGATAGGCTTCAAATTTGCAAAATATGTCCAATAAACCCCTTTATCTTAAATCTTAGTAGGAGTTCATAAGACATGAGAAGTTTTCCTTTTAAATGGCTGAGACATCAGCTGACATGCATTATAGTCTATAAATAAACAGACAGTTCTCTCCATGTCCAGTGAATGAAAAATATTGTAAAGAAATGTTTACAGAAATATGAGTCTACAATGAACATTTCAGGGTAATACTATAGAAATTGGAACTTTGAAAACAATTTTTTTATTATTATTTTGAGGTCAGCCTGTGAAACTGAAATAATCTTAATCAAAATTACGTGGAAAGCCTTTCAAAAAGTTTCTGCTATCTTTTAAATCAAGTTATTTTAATGCAGCTGGTTTTAATATTTTTATGCATTTGGGGGCAGGAATTGGCAGAAGATATTTTACTGGCTAGGGAGGAAAGCGAAGGATATCTTATATACCAAGTTTATTCACATGTTTGCTTGTGCATATACTATGGAGTATAGAAGTCCCTCATTCTGGGAACTGGTGAAAGAAATTTTAGGTTTTGCATAATTAGCAATTAAAACATTAAAAAACCACCAAAAAACCCAGAAGAATCATATATTTTCTGCAATCCTGGTATTTGTGGAAATGCAGTAATTTCATTGGTTCAAACTTCCCTCAGTATTTTGAGCAGATGCTGCAATTTAATCTCAAGGAAATTTTAAGAAAAGCATCTCTTCATTTTCCAAGGGAAGACCAAATGTTGCCTTCAGGCTCAGGAAGGTAAAATTCAATTCCCAGCCTACAGACTGAGTTCAGGAAAGCCGTTTATGAGGAACATTTTAAATGTTTGCAATACTCATTCTGGAAGAACTTCATTTAAAGCTGGTGAGTGCAGATCAGGTAGAAAGACATGAAAGCCATCCAATGTCCAATATTTGGTCCCATAATCAAGCATTGTTACCAAAGACTTCAAACAGAAAATCTGGGCTAATTCACTTCATCTGGAACGAGGAATTGGAAACAAAGACCTGTGCTAGCATTCAGGGATGTATTTAATTTTCTTTGGCCTGATACACAATTATATGTTTTAAAATCTCTATTTTCTGTTTATGAATGAAACTAGCTTGTAGCTGTTTTATCTGATTTGTTCACAATTCAGTAGGAAGGATTTGGAGATTAGATTTATCTCCCAGAGAAAGTTATTACAGAAGAATGAAGCAGTTTGAAACATAAATAATAAACAAGGACATATATTTATCTCAGCAATACTGACCTTGCAGGAAATTATTTTTCTCTTTATATTTCTCTTTCTGAGCAATTCCAGAGAAAATGTTACTAAACAATACACATTTTTACTGAAATAATTTTTAAGTATAAATATTTGGAGGTAATTAAACGGTTTGAGCATTTGTATTGGGACTCAATCCAGCCTTATGGTGTTAAAGCCGGTTAGTCTTCACCCAGCAGCACATTTTTAGGATGAGATCCTAAAATTATGACCAAAGTCTTGCAACCCTTTATGCACACTTTTGGAAATCAGAATCTTCCAGAAAAATGAGCTGGAGCTGGCAACTCTTCTCATTATGGTAGTCTGCAAGTCCAAAGACTGAGCCCAGAGTTTTTGGAAAAATAGTTTTCTTTTGTCCATTAGCAATAGATTTTGGGGCTTTTGGGATGGTTTACATTTAAAACTTTCTTTTTGGTCATTCCTTGCCAACATTTTTTAAACTTAGGTTCTGACATATTTTTCTTGATTGCAAAAAGAACCCCAAAAACTGTGAGAGAGATCTGGATAGTCTTTAGAAATAAGACAGTCAAAGCCAGCCATACTGTCATGATATCCATATATGTCTCATGACATTCAAGGAAGTAAATAGTCCTTTCTGTGTGCACAGAGTTTTTACCAAGACATCCCACATCTACCTTGCTACAGTAGCCCTACCAGCTCAAATTCGTAAGCAATGTTAAAGCCCATGAAAAAAGCATCTCATGATCCCATGCCAACATGGAAGCAATTGATTCTTTCTATCCAGTTACTCACCCAGCACTGTAGAAAACTACGTGTGCCCAAATTACTAATTGGTGCTGCTTGAATCAGTTGCTTTCCTATCACTGATAAAAGCACCACTAGAAGCTTTTCTGGGATGATGATCACCAACTGTCCAAAATCACCAATGACAATCATATGATGACAGCTCTGTCCAGTGTCTGCAAAAGTCACTCTCTCCTGTGTGCTCTATACTTAAGTTGTGAGGAAGCCTTTTTCTCCCAAGCATGCTTTCACTTGTTGCATTATACCTGAGAGTATCATCTTTTTCTTCCTCATGGCCCTCTGAAAATCTGGATATTGATTTTCCTTTAGAGAGGTGTATTGTCTCTTATTGTACATTCAGGCTACTTTCTGTTCCATCACTTTGTAATGTTCAGCCCCTGTAAGGAGTTGAGTTAAATGGACATTCCTTGCATTTGTTTGGCTTAGGAAAACATGATATACCACAGGAATATCACATTTGTGCTGCCAAGAGCTAATAAAGACCATCCTCGAAGATCTCTCAGTTCAGCCTCTGAGACAGTCCAGCCTTGTTGCAGTAAATGGTTGCTAATGTAGATTTTTGGGGGAGAGTAAAGAAATACTGTGGGTCATTCCAGATATGCTGCAATTCTTTGGAGCTCCAGTTGTGAATATTATTTTAAACTTCTACGATGAGGGGACTCATAGACTGTATGATGTATGGTGTACCTGATAAATTTATGGAATAAGTGGTGTAAGAGAAAATTTATATGCCAAATAAAACATCAATCAAAATAGATCTTTCTGTGCCTGCTAGTTTGGGAACACAGTGTACAACAGACTTGGCAAATTCATATTTCTAGTTGCTGTTTCTGCCCTTTAATAAACTCTTTTGAGGTCGGTATGATTTCAGTTTTCCATTTCCTTACAATTAAGTGGACACAAAAAGTGCTTAAGCAAACTTAGGATGACAAATATATTATCATAAAAATATAAATAATTTTGTCTGTCAGCAAGAAATAAATATGCACTTTGAACTAGTATTTACTAATGTGTATACAGTTACTCAAAGCATATGGAAATCAAAAGGACAAGCTAAAACTAAAACTAATGTGGAATGAGAAAAACAAAACTAAAAGGCAGAGTTTTGATGCTGCCTGCCCTTTTCCTGTTATTTCTTTATCTTTCAGTTTCTTCTCACATATTTTGTGTAGAGATGAAGAAGAGTTAAATAAACAAGGGTTATTGGCCCTATTTGTTCATCTTCCAAAGAGTAACTTCTAATCCCAAATCCTGTGCACGTACAGGTTATTGAGAATGATTCTGGAGAAGGAATCTGCCCTCTTCCTGTTAATTACCTGCAAAACAACTAGCAGAAATTAATTTACTTCTTAAAACCACTGGGACACGAAAGCTAACACCACCAGGACTCCATATTAACTCAACACACTGTCTCTGGCAGCAGCAAACAGCAAATATGTACAGAAGAGCGTTAAAATGGGACAAAGACAGTTGGTCTTTGATGAGTATTCTCCCAGAATTCAGTGATTTGCATTTAAAGTGTTTTCTAAACCAGTGTTAATATCTTCATACTTAACCCTCTGCGGGCTTTCCCTCAATTAATTAGTTCAATTTCTATCCTGTATAAATTCTTGGCAACCATAAACCTCTGGAAAGCATGAAACATAACATAAACATGTTATTTTATCCTCTGGAATGCATAAAACATAAACATCATCTGTGCATTGTGTGAAAAAGGTAACTTGGTAGTTTAATTTCATGTCCTAACTAATATTTGTATTGAGAGTATCAATAAACTTTCACTACTCATCTTCATGACATCCATACTCATCCCCTGGAATATCATTTAAAAGTCTGTGTCATTGTCTCACTGCCAACCTTCTGCACCAAAGATTTAAGTGAAACTTCACGCACTATTAGCAGCTCAGTTAGCAGCTCTGTTCTTTTGCTTGGAAATTCATCAAGATCCTTTGGGAGTATTGCCAGATCTGGTAGTTACTGTTTTTCTTGTCTCTTTATTCCATAAACTTCTACCTAAATCTTGATGAGAGACAGGTTTTCCTGAAACATCATTTATGATCAAGGTTCTGCCACAGTGAGCTCTCTATACTCCTTCACTGTGCTCACTGGAGAAATAAATCCTTTTTTTTTTTTTCCTAAGTTTCCCTTTTTTTAAAATGTTGATGCATCCTGATCCTCTATTTGCTATATTGATGCTCCAGCAGGCTTGCTGCTTCTGATGTGTTTGGGAAAGACTTTACTAGTACTGGTGTCATTTGGAAGTTCATCTCCTGACCTGTTCTGCTTTTTTGTATCTATTATATGGAGTTTTATGATTTTCTGGTTATTCTTGTTTGGGCACATTTTCAGCTTTTGAAGGTTCTTGCCTCTAATAACCTTCCCTACCCTTCTGTTCAGCCATGCTGGATTTATTTTTCTCTTCCTAAAATGGGATTCAGTTGGCCTGAATTCCTATATTGTGTCTTTGAAGAGCCTCTGCTGCTTGCCAGGGCTTTACCCTTTGACTATCCCTTTAACTGAGATGCTTCCCCTCTACGTAATTCTTGTTTTTGAAAATAAGAGGTGTGGCATTCTTGTTTATGTATCTCCTACCACATTTGAAAGTTATGCCAATATTTAGGCCTTACACAGAGACATCATTGATTCTTTAACCCAGAGGCTCAGGGGCATCGCACTCCAGAGAAAGTGACAGACTTGAGTATCATCCTATAGACCTTTCCATACTTTATCATTCCATGAACGTGGATTGGGTTGGATCATTCCATGATCAAATGACCATTTCTTCAACTTTGCATTACCTCCATGAATTTGATTTTTCCCCTTATGCATCACTTCTGCAGTGTCACATCTACATCTTTCTTCTCTTCTGCATTAACATAATCAATGCACTCAGCCCTTGGCAGAATGGCAAGCTCTTTATATTTCAGAGTATCTACAAGAGAATATAAAAACATAACATTAATTTTCAGAAACACATAATTCAGAAATAACTGAAAGGCTCTTAGTTTCAAATTCAGCTGGGTAAGTGACCTCTATGAACAATATATTCAAAATGAAGTAGCGCTGAATTTGTCTTGGCTACTGCAGTCAAAATCATAGCCACTGGCTATCCTAAAATCCATATATTGACCAAATGCTGCACTCCCAAGGTAAGTTATGATCATGGCTTGAGGAAGGAGAGTTGGAACATGACCTTAAGAAGGTGCTGAGGAAAAAAAGAGTGAAATTGTTGCCAATGTTATCTAGTTTCCAGCCAGTACAAGGCAGATAGAAAGCAATGCAGAAAGACCACATGACAATAAACGTTGAGCCTGAAGCCGGTAATTCACCATCATTGTACAACCAAAACACAAACCAGCAGCGCAGGGTGATGGCTAGCAGTGAAGGGACAGAACTTACAAAGACTTACACAGTGTGAGAGTTTGGGGCTGTTTCAGTAATAGAGATGGAGTATCAAGTACTTAAACATGTATGAAAGCTGCATGAAAGCTGGTATCAGCATTTGACCTGATAACCTTTCGTGTCTTCCTGAGCCACTGGGGACTGAGATACTCGCAGTGAGCAGATGCAGTTAGCTCAAGCATAATATAATTTGAAGCTCATTTACCACAGACCAGTCCATGCAATCAAAGCTCTGTGATGAAAGCTGTTTTTCAAATAAAAAGCATCAACATTAAAGGTTTGTTACCAATTGGCACATGCAAATACATCAAAAAAAATCAGGGGAAAGTCGAATGACTGGCAAGGGAAAGCGTGCACCGTGTGTGCTCTTGCTATGCTCTGTTTGGATAGAATGTCAACATTTCAATTCTGCCTAAAGAGAAGAAAAGACTAAACCTTAAAAGCTCCGCAGACAATTGCTCATAATAATCTTCTAGGACATTCTCAGCTTGTTCCTTTGTTTTGTGTTCTTGTCTTGTTTTGACTGCTTTGTGCCCTGTGTCATCGCTAACAAGTGTGGAAGGAATATGTAAAATACCGCCAAATTTGGAAAATTAGCACATTATATCTACTCCAGTCATTTTGCTCCAATGTAAATCACTGCATAAGGCACAAGATAATAAAGACTAAGCGCCATTGTTATTTCCATAGCCTGACCTTAATATTAAATCCTATGACTGGTGAGTCAGTTTCTGTCTGGTGTTTTGACATTTGCCTCTCACTAATCATTCTGCACAATTCCATTAAGACAGTATATATTAAAGCAGGGAAATTACTTCTGAAATCAGTTTCCAAGTTCTCAGTCCAAAAAGAGCATTGCAACTGGGGAGAAGTTATCCTGGCATTTCAATTGTGGAGACTGAGTTAGCTAATTACTGGCATATTGAGTGCCTATCATTCCTCAGTACATGAGATGCCCCACACTATAGCTGATGTAGGATACTTAGAAAAGGAAAGGTCTGTGCCATCATTCCTCTGGTGATAAGCCCAGCCAGCTGTGTGCTCACCTCAAAAAGAGCAGCGTGATTTATAGAATTTTTAGACTTGACTTTTTTTTTGAAAGTTTAGAATTTACATGGTTTCACAGCCAAATGGTTGATTTTGTTCCTCACTGAAGCCAATGGGACTATTGCCATTGATCTCAAGGTGAACAGGGCTGGGTCACAATGAAGGACTAAGGCAATACTCAAGTTTTTCTTGAGAGTTCCATGATTAAAGTCGGAGCTTTCTCAATATCCAGTGCAGCTGCACAAACCCAAGGACTCTCAACATCTCCATGGGACCTGAGCTAAAGAGATTACAGAATTACATTCTCAGGATTTAGTTAGCACTAGTTAAAGAATGATTGAGGAAATACGGGGCAAGATCCAGTCCATGAACACCCATTTCCCAGCAAAATGGAAGCTTCTAGGGCCTACAAGCACTTTATTTCACCTTTTCAGAGACAAAGTTAATACCTATATTCTGTGTAGTACCACAGCAATACATGCACTTTTCCAGAAAGTGGGAAATGTAGGCATCCAGGGTTATGTAAGCCTGAAGGTCTGAGCACGCAACTCCTGGCTGTCCGATCCACCAGGCTCTCTACTCAGTGACGTCCCCACTGTGTCCCCCTGAAGCTGGGCCACTCTTCGGCCATGGGGCTGGCTCTCATTTTCTATTCCACTCTTTCTAACAGCTTTCAAACCAGGTAGCTCATCTCAATCCCAGACCCAATACCAAAGATGTAATCTAGACAAGGACAGAGCACACATCTGCTCCTAACACTGCATTTTCCAGACAGACACCTGCTCACCTGAATGCCCATCTGTCTTCACCCACTACTGCTGGCAGCCCATAGCACGACTGCCCTGCCTTTTCCTGTCTCACTGGTGTTTTCTGTTTAACTTGGGACCTGAAGTGGGTGGTACTGATTCTGACTGTGGAACGTTCCTGCGGATTACAAGGGTTTGTTTCGTCAATATGTTTTTCTTTTACCTTCCTGTTACATGGGAAAATTCTTCATACAAGCCTCAGTAATCCTTTCCTCATCAGAGAGTCATTCAGATCACATTACACTGGACAATTAGGCTTCACTTACAGTGCTGTTACTTTGCTACCTGATGACTTTTCTCTTAATGGAGACAGTAATTTTAGAGTGTTTAAAAGTTCGATTGCATCAATGATGACATTTTTCGCTTCATATCTCTTGGGTAGGCTTGAGCTAAGCAACAGAAACCAAGCCCCATATTGATAACAACACTGAAATCTCATCTCTCATCTTTCTAAAATTGTTGCTTTATTTATATCCATGAGACTCATGGTTAGTCAAAATTTTTTATGTTCGTAATTTCAAAGGCATTTCAGTCTTCTTCTTGAAGTGTCAAAAACTGCACCACAGTGTAAACAATATTCTATCCTAAGCATACAAAACCTTGACAATTGAAACAACCTTGAACTGAAACTTACTCTGGCTAAAAATTCATATGTTTCCTTAGCTCGACTGCAAGATTTAAAATAATGCAAAACTAGTCCCCAATCTTTTTACTACATAAAAGCAATTCTCCCCCTCTCCCTTTACCAAGGCTAATGATAGCTGGGATTTTTAATTTCTTTTTAAAATCATCCTTTAGTACATATCTAAGTGTTTTATTTTCCCCTATTTCTGGAGAAGAGGCCAGTACATGTTTCCTGATGCAAATACTCACAGATTACCAAAAAATGAGGATCCAGATGCAGTTTTTGCAAATTTGCCTAAAATCTTCTCCAAGCAAAGGTTCCATTGAACAAAAAAAACTTCAGAAAGTAGAGCCTACTAGTGACTTCTGTTTCCTCCTCTAGCAAAATTTGTGTTGGCTTTGAAAAGCCCCAAATAGCAATATTTGTCCAAAAGCTAAATATTTGTATTTCTGGCAAAAATAGTCAGATTTTTGATGAAAAATAGAATTTTCCACAAAGGTGTGCACTCCGTATAGAAAACTACTTTTTCTGTGTAAACAGAAAAAAAATTCCTGAATTCAATTTTCTTTAGAATAGTGATTTAGACATAAAATTTGGAGAAGGACTATTTATGGCAAAGTAGGATAGGGGCTTGGAAAAGACCTATAGAAAATCACAGTCTATTGTTCATGCACAGAGACACAGTACAAAATCCTTTAAACTGGCTGATCATGTTCTGTCTTGAAAAAAACCCAAAATTATTTGCCTTCACTGTTAAAATATTTGTCCAGAACAGACACCTGGATATGAATCTGCACATTTACTCTCACCTAGATTAATCCACCCATTTTTCTGCCAAATTTCCTTTAGTCTACATAGTTCCTTTCCTGATGACATATTTCATCTCAGTTTACATTTTCACAGGCAATTGAACCAAACATTTTCTAAAATCCTTAGATCTTCATTAATATGTTCTTTATCTGCTGAATTCATCTTTCTTGACTGCAGATTGCTAAATTTATATGCAGTGCTCCGGATAAGAGCAGACCAGACCTCTGTGTGTTACCTGGCCTCATTCATTCCTTTTCAACTCTACAACAAAAGTCTCTGTCCCACGTGTCCTGAGATCACATTTATTTTTCACAGCCATGTCACATTAATACTCATATTTGCCACACACTGACTTGCATACACAGGACTTCCTGCTACCGCCCTTTAGCTTATGGTGGTAACATTTGTTTGTTGTTCTTAGCACACGACCTTTCATCTTGCTTGATTACATTTCCAACAGCTTTTTAGGACTTCATTTTCAGGTGATCCAGTTCTGTAGGATTACCCGGATACCACTTACTACTGACAGCACCTTGAACCAGCAGCAAATTTTGTTAAGTCAAAAATGAAAATAATTACTAAAAGGGAGAAAACAGGACCCCAGCCTGAGCTCTGAGGAACTTTACTGCTATTTCCTTTTTACCTCCTGTTTATATATCAGCATTTTTAGTCAGGCTTATTTAATCACATTTTTACCAAATAGATGTTTCACTAAGCTCTTTCAATTCAACTTTCAATTTCTATGGCAGAATATCAAACTCATTACTGACAGCTATCTAGAATAAATCTAATGACTTTTCTTCATATAGGAAGACATTTGCTTCCTTTTTCTGAGTGAAGTATCGTCTGATGCTAGTACTAACTCCCTTTGATAAATACTGCTTGTATTTTATTTTATTTTTCTTTTGTCTTCCCTTCTGCACTTACTCTTGTCTATTCTCTAAAGCCTTTTATGCCACTTTATCAGTTAATTTTTTCTGTAGTTTTTGTGCTTTGTCTTTAGAGTTTTTTGGGAAGATCTACCCTTTACTTTAAAGTAAAAAAATAAAAATAAAAATAAAGTATCCTAACTAGCCATCACAAACCGCCTAAAACGAAATGGGAGAATTTTCTTTTCACTGCATCAGAAGAAAAAGATTTGATGTTTTCATGTCCAGTAAACTCTAAAAAAAAAAAAAAAAAAA
>VXBU01011434.1:825679-949826 GCA_013400315.1 Bombycilla garrulus | reverse complement strand
GGGCAGGGGCCGGGGGCTAGAGGAGGAGCTCCGCGCAGAGCGACGGCGGGCACGGCCGCGGTCGGGCCGGGAGCTGAGGCGCCGGAGCGGAGCAGGTGCGGGAGCCGGCAGCGGCCCCGGGCCCTATGGTGCCGGGCGGGACTCGGAGCCCGCTGCCCGCCTTCGAACGGGGCCCGCGGAGCGCCGCGGGGCAGCGCAGCCCGNCTGGAGCCTGGCGCGGGTAAGTCTCCGGCGCGCAGCCCGCCCGGGAAAGCGCTCCCTCCGCTGCAGCCCGCGGGCCGGAGTGACCCCACGGCTCTTTCCCGAAGAGCCTGTGCGGAGCCCTCCGGGCTGCTACCGCAGCTCCGCGGGGCGAGGGCACGACTCGGCAGGTGCGGAGGCTGCATGACAGCGGTGCCTGCCGCCGCTGCCCTCCGGCTGTCCCGGGCGAGGAACGCGGGGGCGCCGGGCGCTGCGCTCCTGCCGCATCCCCGGGCGCTCCGCGGCGCCGGGACGGCTCCGCCCCGGCTCCGCTCCGCCGGACACGGTCCCATCTCCGGGGAGCCGCCGCTTGGTCCCCGCAGTTTTCCCCATAGCCGGTGGACACCGCTGGTTTGCGAAGAGTTCTCACGGAGCGCTGCCCGGGAGCGGTCCAGAGCCCTCTGGCCATCACCGTGGGGAGAAAAGCCCCACATCCACAGCTGCTCTGTAGTATGTACAGTGGGATCGCGATGTGCATAGTGTTCTGAATATTGAAGTCTGCTTCAGGGCGCCGGCTTTTATCATCTTTATATTGTCAAGCGTTTCTTAAGTAGTTTGTAAAAGTCAGTTACATTGATGGAAATATGATACACACACACAAAAAAAATTAAAAGCCTTTTACATGTATAACACCAAAAGTCTGTAAACCATGCTGAAGGTGAGTGTAAGCTGCTTGTCAGAGGAAATGTTTATCTGTCAAACTGCTGGTCTACATGCATTAGAAATTGTTAAGCTGCTTAAAACGCAGAGGGACTCCTGAGCTGGATTTCCAGCTCAGTGTGCACCTTTACTTGTGGTTCTGTATTCATTGGTGACAAAAGATAACCTACTGACGGTTAAGCAGAGGGAAAGGTGGATGAATATAAGTCCTAAAAAGTGGTGAGTGCCCTCAAAATTGTTAAGCTGCTTAAAACGCAGAGGGACTCCTGAGCTGGATTTCCAGCTCAGTGTGCACCTTTACTTGTGGTTCTGTATTCATTGGTGACAAAAGATAACCTACTGACGGTTAAGCAGAGGGAAAGGTGGATGAATATAAGTCCTAAAAAGTGGTGAGTGCCCTCAAAATCTCAATGTATTTTGGGAGGTGGTCAGAGCCTCGTAGTCTGGAACCCTATGTCTCTTTAACTTTGTGAAGTCCATCTGAGTGAACTGGATGTATTAGAACAAAGTATAGTACAGTTTAGCATGTAGCCCAGCTGTGAAAAGTAATATGCTACCTTTGGTTAGTAACAAGTGTATGTTTTCAAATTAACCTTTACTATTAATCACTGATACACTGGAGGTACCAGAAAGAGAAGTTGTTTATTCAGCAGGCTTCTTAATTGCAGTAGCTAGTTTGACTTATCCTTCATTTAGTTAACATTTTTATTTACTGAACCTTCTTTTCCAAGACCCAGTGATTATAATACTATGAATATAAGTCCTAATGCACTTGATGAGTAGGAAATGCACT
The DNA here is from genome assembly GCA_013400315.1 of Bombycilla garrulus. NCBI lineage: Eukaryota > Metazoa > Chordata > Aves > Passeriformes > Bombycillidae > Bombycilla > Bombycilla garrulus. Next base: position 948,133 of record VXBU01011434.1, on the reverse strand, counting down.
GTCAGTTACTGAATGTTTGCATTTGGAAATGAAAAATAGCCAAAAATATGTTCTGTGAAAGGAAAGTGCTATGAAAAACATTATGTATACAATAAATAAAAACTTTTATTTTACATGGCCGCTATCTGCAAAAAAGATTTTACATACCAAAATGTAGGTATTTTCAGTATAATGTTGAACTTTAAATTAGAAGTTCTAGAAATCCTAATTTATGTTAAATATGTGTCTTTGGAAGGAAAAGAATTCTGCACTCAAAATGTGCAATTTCAATACTCAACACAGAGAAAAGACATGGAAAAGGAAGTCAAGTTCTGATGTTGTAGATGGTGGAGATTTGGAGGAGAGACAGATTTTTGTGAGTTTTCATAACAGCCCCTGCTGTTATGCTTATGGCTCTCGCACTGTATTTTTAAAAGCTGTGCAAGTGGTTTGTCCAAAAAGAGACTGTAGCATCACCAGGTTCTCAGTCCTAACTCTGGAGCTGAGGATCTGGGCCCAGACCCACAACTTAATTAATTATTATAATTTAAAAAAAATGCTGTGTCATGCATGAGAGATCATTACCAGATTCTGTTATTAAATGTCTCCTAAAAGATATGAAAGAAAAGACAGAAACTTGGAGAGTAATTACAAGTGTGAGGTGTGAGGATGACTGAAGTACTGCACATTCCCATTTTATTTATTTAGGATGTGATTTCATTTGATCTAAACAAACTTTTATTTATTTAGGATGTGATTTCATTTGATCTAAACAAACTGTCCCACCAGCTCCACTGACTTTTCCAGCTTTTGCATTTGCCACCTTCTGCAGTAATTTCTCCCATGCAGTCTCTTACAGACTCCATGTATTTCTCTCTGAGGCTCTGACTGCCCGAGTTCAGCTGACTCCGGTACAACTTTCCAGGGTCTCATTTCCCTCCCTACTGCTACTGCATTCCTGTCTCTTCCCATGGACATACATAAACTTTTCTGAAATCCAAAGAACCCAGAGGGGAAGGGCTTGAGCCAGTAAAGGTGTTAGTGCTTTATTTTTTAAGTAGCGGTTTTCTTCCTGTGTAGCATTTGCTTGAATCAAATAATCATGCTCTGGGGCCTCCAGGAGATAAAATATACGTGGTGAAAAAGGGAAGAAAAGCAGAATTTACCATGTCAAAGAGAAGTTTGAAGTCTGATCAATTTTCGTGTTCTCTGATTTGTACTAAACTTTCAGCTCCCTAACTTACTACAAAAAAGGAAAAAAGCAAATGTATCTACTCTCCTGTTTCAGTTTCAGCTCAGAGTTTTTCTCGAGAAAAAGATCTGATGGCACAATATTGATGAATGCTACAGGAAGAAGCCAGTAGATTATTTCAACATTTTTTTCTAAAAAGTCAATGTATGAGAAGCTAAAATGGGCATTGAGTGTGAAAAATGCCTGGCATGTGCTTGGGTAAAGCCTGTGCCAGTTAAAGACGTGGCTTTCGTTATTTGGTAGTTGCCTTCTTCTTGAAGCATTTTAATTCTAGTTTCATGGCATAACCTGTGTGTTAATTTGACACAGGTGAATGGTGTCCATCCAGAATGCAGATTTCAGCTGGAGATTCACAAGGAGGAAACCAGGTGCATGGAACTTCTAAAGAATGCAAAGCCAGTGGACTACAAAGGTAAAAAAAACTGTAATGTAGAGATTACTGGAGTACTGAAGATTTCCTCTCTTTACCTTCTTGACTGTTGTGATTGCAGTTCCCATAGTTGTCTGAACTGTGCTGCGGATTTTACAGTTTTCAGAATTTATGCAATTTTGCATGAAATGTACCTCTGCAGCAAGCATTTGGTGAGAGGTGTGCAGGTGCAAGGAATGCCCTACCTGGGACACCAGCTGGGAGCAAACAGGTTCTGTTGTGCTGAGACGCTCTTGTAGTATTTTCTGACTGTCAGAGCATCTACAGGCTGGTGATGACAGGAGCAGCTCAGGAGAACAAACCTGAGGGAAAGCTAAAAACTTGGATCCAAGCATCTCTCCCTAGCTGTGGTTGAGAGTAAAGTACTAGTGGCAGGAAGGAGCTCTGAGTTTCCCAAGCGGACAGTGTTTGAGACTGAAGATCAGATTCACACCCAGAGGACCATGGAGTTGTGGAAAAAAACTTTATTGTGTTCATTTTCTCTCTGCATACAAAGATAAATGTATAGCTACTGACGCAGCAAACTGTAATTTAATGGAAGGAAGAAGAAAAATACATGTAGCAGTTTTGGTTAGGTTTTTGGGCTAGGAGTTTGGCTTGAGGTTGTTTGTGGTTTTTTTGGTGTGTGGTGAGTTTTTCTGTTTGTTCGTGTTTTTTGGTTTTTGTGGTTTTTTTTTTTTAGATTTTATTAAATTTCCTTACTACATTGTCACGTGAGGACAAAAAAGTTTACAGGAAAATGACATTTTTCTTGTAAATTGAAGCTTCTGGTAAAGCCATTTGTTCAGCAAGTGGAATAAAAAGGTGACAGATAAATTCAGATTGTCAATACATGGTTCATTTGGGCTTTTTGTGTTCATTTTGTTTTGGATGCACTCTGAAGATGATTATGGGATCTCAGAGACCTGCCATCTGCAGTGTTATTTGAGTATAAACATGAGTCTCAACTTAGGATGCTTTTTCCACTTCTCAATTTAAATATGTAACTCTCTCAGTGCATATTCTAATACTAATTTGTATAAAATAAATAAATTCAAAGGATCATCAACAGTTTGTATTCTATTATAATTTCTCTGTTTTATTAATCAAGATCAGTAATTTAAAAATGCGAAATCTTACTGGAATAATTAATCTAGATTTATGGCTTTTATTTATATATGAGTGGTGAAGAAAGATGGCTGTTACATAAATAACACTAGTGTGAAGCCAGATGGAGAAATAATTAGTAGCCCAGCTTAATGAATTAAATCATGAACCAATAAATTCACTGTTAGCTGTTACATGGCTTTGAAAGTCAAGCCTTCCTGAAGATACACTTTTGTGATCCAGATGCTGGACTGCTCCAAGGGTTTCTTTGTGATGCACACCAGTTTTCTTTTGGGTTCCCTAGGGGCAGAAAGAAGTTTGCTGTCAGTGTTTTCTTCCCAGCCTGTTTTTACTTGAAGAGGGGTGCCTCCTGAAGGCAAACTGCTGTGAAAGAGAACTCATGCCTTGGAAGGACAAAGGATGTCTGGTGGTGTTGATTCAACCCTGCAGACAGTGGCAAAACAGCAGTGAAGGATGAAGCATTTTATTGAATGCCCTTCTGAAACTAAAGGAATATTCCATTTTGTTGGAGACTGGAATAAAGCCCCTGTGGTGATGAAAACTGCATGTTTAATATTACAGGAGAATTCGTTCTATGCTTCCCGTTACAGATACCCTCACCAAGAACCTCCAGAGAGTAGCCTATGTTAAATACATGCATTTACATTTCCAAAAATAGACATTCTCTGTGTCCTTCTTTTCCTAGTAAGCTCTCTGTGGTCATACAAAAAAGTAAGACTATTTTGAACAGTAATACTCTGACTGCTGATAAAGAATTACTAAGGAAAAGCTGGAACTAGTTCAAGTTGTAGCTCCACATGTAGCTTGTAGTACATTTGAAACATAATTCTTTTCAATAAATTCCCAAATGCTATTCCACTTTTTCTTGAATGGGGAAGATGGTTATATGTCCCTTGTCATACTTCTCTAGCTTTAGTATGTGCCGCCTGACTTACAAAAGCTGTTAATGAAATCTTCTGAAGGTACTGTTTTGAATTTTGAAATAAGGGTTCCCTGAGATTTTCCATGGGAGGCTTGGACCTCCATTATCAAAATCAGTGGGAACATTTTCATTAATTTATTGTGCACCTGGGAAACCTTCACACCTCTATGTCACATGCTCCAGAATTTGGCTGGCATCCACAGCTTCTGAATTTTGGAGGATCCAAATTGTATGGGACAAGTAGTTTCTTCTTTGAACTAGATGGCAATTATGTATTGAATATCTTGTCTAATCTTCTCAGCTCCCAGTTAGGGAGATAAAAAGGAAACATTTAAAGGCTATTGGGGTTTCTTTGATGTGATGAAATGATCTTACACCTAAGCTGCCTCAAGACATGGGCTGAAGGATTTTCCTGAGTAATTTTTGCATCAAAATGGCTGAAGTTTTTTGACCTAAAACCACTGACTATGAAGTCTATGAAGCACTTATTTACTTCCTGGCTTAGTAAAGCAGTAGCGAGTTTTGCAAAGAAGCACTATGAAGACAGTGTAAGTATCCTCTGAACAATGCTGAGGATATGCTAAAACCAAAGGACCCAGTTGGTCTGAAATCTGCTCTTTTGCCAATGGCAGGCTGTGACAGACACCCGAACCTCTTGCTTTGCACCCTTTGGGGGATTTTCAGGCATTAGCACATCTTTTCCATTAGTGGACAGCATCACACTCCATTTAGGGAAGAAGTCACTCTCCAAAGACCTGTGGCAGTGCTTTCCTCTCTGTAGTGCTCTTTAGAACATCTCGTTGTTTATTTCATGAAGACTGCATTAGCCTCCATCCACATTTGCTGTCTTCTTTCCTCCTATAATTCAGCCCTGAGGTATGGATGCACCTTAGCTGGAAGCCTAGGAGAGGTTCTTCTATCTTTGTGCAGATGAATTGCATTCTAACTAGCTCATAATAGCTACAGATTTTGAGGTCTACATGGAAAAAGACTCATTTATTTTTTTATCTGCTACTTATGGCTTGTCTTCTTACAAAAAAAGTTCCCAAGAAAAATGACTGAAAATACAGAAAAGTTGTCCATGTCTGAATTTTTGCCTTTATTCAGTATTTAGAATTTTTCCTTATGAAGTAACAGGCTCATTTCTCTTCCCTTCAAGTGAAAAATGAAATCTTGTGGTCAAAAATGTTAAAACTCATGAGACTTTTTAACAGGGTTCTACAACTAAAAGTTCTAAACAATATTTAGTTATGAAAAAATTGAAGTTTGTGGATTTTTAATTCATTTTGAATTGAGTGGCTGCACAGTTAAATGTGTCTTTTTGGATTTTGATATCCAAAATATGTTTTTGTGAGACCCATATGTCAGACAACATTTTTAATTTTAAATATGGCATTTCAACTTTAAGGAAGGGAAGTAGATGAAAAGAAAAATGGCTTTGGAAAGAATTGCATAAACCTCTCAAAGAGAAGCTTCATAATGCAGCTTGTAATAGGAAATTAAAAGAGACAAGACACAAAAATGATGCTCTTAGTTAATCATAAGTTTAAAACAAGAGGGACCAATATTGCTGTTTAATCCAATCTCCTGAATTGCACTGTCAATAGAATTTTCCTCAGTGATTCCAGCACTGAGCTCATGATCTTGTGGATGAAACAGAGCTGTTCCAAACAGTCGGATGAGCATTCAAATGTTAGACCCAGGGAAAGTTGTCCAGAAGTTAAATTTGTCTATCTAGTTTACCTGTCAAAGTTGTTTTTCCAGGAAGAAAGGTGCATATTTTGTATTTACACTCACCCCACACCTTTGTGTATAATACACACACCTCTCTTTATAACCACGCCAATGTGATCGTTCTGTCCTCCACTTCAGTAAATAAAAGACTGACACAAAGCCAGATGAGGCCTTTATTTTGCTACCTGAGAGGAATCTCCTCACTGTCTCCCCTTTCTTAATGCTCCCTGTCTCATCAAGGACTTGCGTCAGGTTTTATTTAGTTTTGAAGCTATTTTGTCTGTGAAATGAGTCACTAGTTCAGACTGACTTCAGTCAGTAGTTCAGGAACTTCTTTCATGCAGCACCAGAAACTCTTGGAAGAACAGCTTTAGCTTTAGCTTTCTTGAATCTCTGTGCTGCTGCTTTTCCAGCTGTAGTACAGATATGCTGCTACTTTTTAGTTCACACATTTTCTTTTATGAAGGAAGCCAAAGGGACTGCCTTGGATATTTTTATGTTTTGGCTTTCACTGATTGGATTGTGATCATTAATGATGCCTCATGAAACTGGTTCTCATGGTGTTGACAGTGTCTGGGCTTTGTGGAAGTTGTACTTAAATATTTGAGGGCCGAAGAGAGGCAGAGCTTTGTCTTTTAAGGAGTCTGGGTGAGAAAAGTGAGAAAGAGCCGTGAATGAAAGGAGTTGCCTACTGAAAGGTAACTAACTGTAAATAAAATAATGAAGACCAAGAAAACATCCTGATCAACCTCATTCAAAAATCTCACATAATAATGTTTATTACGAGTGACAACAATGAACCCTTTTGGAAAGAAGAAAAGCACCACTTGTCCACAATGATTTTGAAGACATGAAATTTCTGCTCTATCCAAAGCGTAAATAGAAACTTAGCAGTGGGCATTAATATATATGGCACTTGTAGCCCTGAAGAAGGAGAATGCACAGCCATAAGTGAATTTGTTGTGTTTTCCAGAAGATTCTGAAGGAAATACTGCCCTGCATAGTCTTGCACTTCAGTCCTGATAAAGATAGCTGTGGCTATGTCAGTCTATTTTCCATGTCATCCAAAACTGAAATACCTCAAGGAAGGAATTTTGAGCACCAAAACACTGAAAAACTTTCAGCTACTACAACAAATACTATGTGAGTTAGACATAATACATACTAGCAGAAATATATGTTATTCTAAGATTTTGTAGTGGGGTTTATATGAACAGCAGATTAATTTTTAATGGTAATTTTCAAGAATGTACAGGATGTCAGAATTGGGGCAACATAAAGATGAAGGTACCTCTTACAGCTTTGACTATACACATATTAATATATTTGCGAAAGAATAGAAAATAATGGTATGGTAAGATTAGCATGCTGTCCAGTCATGCCAAAATAAATGCTCTTGTCTACAAAGGACATTTTGAGTAATTGGAAAGCAGGACTTACTTGGAAAATTTGAACCAAAATTTGTTTTCTTTTTTGAGAGGAATTTTTTCCGAAGTTTTACCTGGCAACTTCCGTATTTCCCCACAGAACCCTACAAATACATAAATTACATTAGGTGTAAAACTGACCAATAGATTTTTTTTATTCTCTAAAGGGAAACTATTCTTCAGAAAGGAAAGAGGACATTTCTTCTGAAGTGCTTAATTTCATAAAAATCCAGAAATCCCTTAGAAGTCTCGGAAACAGTATTTTTGCCATTCCTAGTAAAAGAACTGTCTTCTGAACAACCTATGAACTGAAAATATTTTAGGTTAATATGAGATAAACTCTATTGGCTTCATAATTCAATTTAAACAAGTTAAATCTGAGGTATACTGTAGAATTTAAAATTTCTGTTTGCTGTCTAGGAGTAGTGTTTGTTGACTGGAAATTGACAGTTTTTACACTGGTGTTTCCTCAGCGTTTCTGAGTAACGGGCTGCTTCTAGACCACATTGCAGCCAGAGTTTTAATTGTCACACGGCTGCAGGTGGGCAGCTCCAAGCAGAGAGGCTCTGGGCAGGCAGGGTCTGGCAGGTGCTTGCCCCCATGTCAGGACAGAGGCAGCCCTGGCAGGTGTCACTCCAGGGACAGGGACATCAGCCTGCTGAGGTGGGTCAGGGCCCAGCCTGCACAGAGCACCAGGATTTCACCACCGTGCAGGCCAGGGAAGGGGCAGGCACGGGCTCTGAGGAGGATGAAGGCAGGTGCAGCCCCGGGGCCATCACAGCCTGCTGGTGCTCTCAGGGCCCCGAGAAAGCAGATGGGAAATACCCCCAGTGTGGCAGCATGGAGCAACAGCCTTTTTTGGGACTGTCTCATTCTTGTTCCCTCTGGAAGCAGTTCTGCTTTGCTCCCAGTTTGCTAGCTTGCTACTTGTGCAGCACCTCCTTTTCGTTTCTTTTTTATTACTTGTGTGAAAATGCAGAAGGAATGTCAGTCCATATATGTTCATAATTCCCATGAGACCTAAGTTCCGTGCTGTGGCACACAGACCTGCAGTCTAGAAATGATTGTCCATAAGAGGTGAGATGGCTCCTGCTCTGCCAAGTTAAGTACAAAAATTAAAACATTGAAAAACAAACCCTAGGCTAGCTGTCGACTTTCTGACTCATTTTCAAAGCACTCTGTTGCTTTTTCATGTTTTATGCACTCCTAGAGAGTTTTTAAAAATGCTAAACTTCTCTTGGAAGTGACAATTTTTAAATCCAAATACGAAGTGCCACCTAGTGGTTATATATTTATAAAATGTGTCCGCAAACAAACTTCCAGCACAAGCCCCAGTGTTTCACATTTTTATAGACGAAGAAGCACACCAAAGTAAGTGAACTTGTTGGTCGAAGACTGGATCTCAAAAAGCATGATGATTAATGGGGTGGCTTTATTTTTGTAAGCTGAAGAAAATGGGAAACAAAATGTAATTTATAGTCTGTTATGTTTCTTTTTATTATGAACTATCTGCAAATGCATGACAAGCATTAAAGACCAAACATTCAAATAAAGTAAGTGATCTCATTTAAACTAGCTAACAATAGCATCTGCAGTATCCTCTGGAGGGACAGGGGAGGGAGTCAGTAGAAGAGGCTTTTGAGCAAGTCACTGAGCAAAGGTTTTAGGGGAAGTTTGGTTGTTTCCTTGGATGTGCTGTGAATGACACGTCAGAGTAATTAATGGTGCAAATGAAGAGATTGAAAAGGGACTGTTCTATGCAGCCTGCAGGAGTGTTCTTCTAGACACCACAGAATCAGGGATGAAGAACCTTTCTTCTTTTTGCCTCTATTAATAGTTGTTAATGGCTTAACCAACCCCAGGGATCAACCCAGCCCTGCACAGATACTCACTCACTCCCCCAGCAGCAGGACCAGGGAGAGAACTGGGGAGATAAAAGCTGGAAAACTCTTGTGTTGAGATAAGGACAGTTTAATAGGGAAAGTAAGGACCCACTGCTCAGCACAAATCCAAAATACTGCCCTGTATTAGCAACTGTGAAGAAAATTAACTCTATCCAGCTAGAACAAGCCCAATAGTTAAAGAAAAAGGTGAAGAATGTAGTAGTAGATGTGCAGAAAAAGTTGAGGAGCAAACACAGATCTAAGCTGGACTGGCTTTTTATGTGTACATATCAAAGCGAAAGGACAAGAACACTCAATGCTTGAGAATTTATTGAAGCATAGTGCAAACATAGAAACTAAATATAATAATGAACAGAAAAGAAAAAAAAAAGACACATTGAAATACATCTGGATACATAGAATATTTTTAAAATATTATCAATTAAAAATATTATAAATTAAAAATTATAGACTTTATATGAAATAAACATTGGAACAATTAACGTTATGCCTTAAAAGTGAGCTACAGAAAGAAATAGAAAGCTAGCTATAGAAAGTATTATTTTACTGGTAAAATTGTTGCCAGAACTAAAATGTAAAACATTATTTAAACCTAAAAATATGATTTTTTTTAATCTTGATTAATATCCTTCAAAGACAGTAAGAAGCAGGCCTATGTATGTGAGAGATAGGTAAAATTTCCAGAAAATGAGACTTTAGATAATGATTTTATGAGTGCTGCACTGATGGATGACAGTCCAGATATCCTCACACTGAAAGAATTAATGGCTGGACAGAGAACTGTAGAGAGTGAGTAGAGAGGAGAATATTAAATTTGATCAAGTTAGATATTCTATGTAGAGAAACAGAAACATGTAATGTAGCATTTACCACACCTTCACTTTCCAACAGCGTGGTATATAAAGCACCATGGGCTGCTTTGTGGTCACTGGAAAAAAACAGGTTGTTGTTGGGAGCAATTGATTTGGCCTTATCTCTGTGTTGTAGGATGAAGTCAATTGTATCCCACCTCTGCAGAAGAGTATGTTTTCCTCAGAGAAAAAGATACATGAATGCAATGTTGTTAAAAATCTGTAGTAATTGGAAGGAGGGGACAGTGAGGGAAGGTGTGATTTGAAAGCCCAGAAGGTGCATTGTTGTTTCACAGTTGTAATTCTAGCAGTAATTACATCGGTAATACCATTTCAGCATTCAGGCTAGACCAGCTTTCAGATGCCCACTGTAGTCATTCAGTCCTCTAGGACATTTCAGTAGTTTTCTCAGATGGCCTGTACAATTATCAATAAGCCTGTAGATATACATAAATTGAGGCTTAATATTTTTGGAGTTCTGGTGACAGCCACTTCAGTTTCACTCACATGGTTTGTGATGTATTTGAATGTAGTCTACATGTAGGAAATACATCTATGGTATTACTTCATCCATTTAATTTAAGGAATTGGAAACAGTATCATTCTCTCCTGAGCCATGAATGCCTGTAAAGTCCTAAAATACTGAAGAAAAATAAAGGAAAAAACATATTCTCCAGAAGCCATTAGTGACTTGTGATGTTTTTAATGTCTAAAACTTGCATACTCAGTTCCTTCCAGCAAGTTTTGAGATTTGATGCAAATTGTGTTGATTGATTTTGGTAGGAAGAGGACCTGAACCCCAATTTTTCTCTATAGTATTCCGTGCAATAGAGGCTTGAATAAGATTTTTAAGTGTTTTCTGTGGAAAACATTGCAATGGAGCTTTGAAGTCCGTGTTGTTCAGCTGCCTTTTTGGCAAAACCTTAGCCCAGTCAATATACAGCAGCACAGGAAAAATTTATAAAGGCCTCTGAGCTGTTTGCAAATTACTTTAACAAATCCACCATTTTATAGAGAGTGGATTAAACAAAAGGGAAAATTTGACAAAGTCATCAGCTTCTATGGGTGTGCATGAACAGTTTCATGATTCATCTCAGCTCTCACTGTTAGTGGAAATGGGGTTGAAATAAAAACGTCTGAGGTCTTACAAGATTATAATTATTCTTCTGCACTCCAGGGCTTGTTTATGCTGGCTCAGGCAGTCCATCAGTCAAAGCCAAAAGACTTTCATTTTGTCACTGTAGTTGTGAGTGCTGGCAGATGAAGAAAATACTTTCTTTGTCTTTCTCATTACTTGTATGTCATGTTGTTGATGTTGTTTTTGGATTAAAATCAATTGGGGAGGAAGAATGACCTGAACTGGTTCAGGTAAACATTCTTTTACTTTGCGTAAGCCCTGGTACTGCATCATAGAGATTTGGACGTGATTTTGACCCAGAACTGCAGCTCAGGAAGCACCTAAGTATGTTGAAATTCCATTTCAAAGGCTATGAAGGAGACCTGCTCAGTGTAAAGCTCTGAAATTTTGTACAGATGGCGAAGCCACCATGAGAGATCTCTCAGGGATAGTGTTGGTCATGCCAAGAGAAGCTGATGCAGCATTCAGGGCAGTGGAGGATAAGGCATTACATTATCTTTGCACAGAGATAAACTCTGTGAAGTGTTCTCTTTAGTAATCCCTTAGTTTTGGCATCATCTTTCTGAATATAGAACAGATGCTGCATTTAGAACTGTACAATCCTAAGAGGAGTGAAGAAAGACCCAATCCCTATAAGCGAGTGAATCCTCTGAAGAATTTCACTTCCTTGGGAAACTGTATAAAAAGGACTCTGTGGAATTGGTGATCAAATGCAGAATTTTCCCCATAATCCTCCTCTCATCTTGGTTTTATCATCTCCGAACTTTGTTCTTGGTACCACACAGAGGCTCCCTCACAGCTATCACACTTGGATGGATGTTTCCAAAGGAAAGCAAGGCCCATGGGAACACTGTGCCATTGGCTTTCCTTCGTGCTGCAGATAGGACATAGCCCTGGGACAAATCCAGCTGCTGGTCCTGTAACACATTCTTCGGTTCCCTAGTTTAAGTGTGCTTTGCAAGTAGCTTAAACTTTGAAAGCAGAATGCTGCATATTTTAAGTCAACACAAGCTGTACAAGTTTAATTGCACTAAAAAAGTTTTTTATACAAATACAGAACTTCTAAATATTCCTTTTCAAGTTTCATTTAACTCATATGGCTTGATTTTGGGCATGACCTCACTAGCACAGAATAAATTAATAATTAATTGCTAATACTATAAATATTCTGAAGAATAAGATGGCTGTGAGCAGTTCCCAATCCAAGTTCTGTGTTCTCTTCTGAAAGGAACAAACTGTCCTTTATACTGCTAATAATCTTATGGAAATAACACCAGTGGGATAATAGTTTCATTTCTGTCTTTACCATTAATTACAAATGAAAACTTTTAATTGCCTTATCTGAAGACATAAATGCCCAGAATTTTGCACAATTTCTTTTTTTTTTTTTAATAATTTAACTGAGATAATATGAGTAACATTTCCTTTGTTCTTTGTCCTCCCAAGGCTTATGTTGACAAGCTTTCACAGCTCTTTGCTTAGCTTAGAAGATACGCATTGTAAACAGACACCTTTAAAAAGAGCAAGATTGAGCGAAGTGCCTATAGCAGCTGTAGGAGGATTTACACTCATTCACAGGACACAGCCTTTGAGCCACATTAATGTACTTATCAACATGGGAAAAGCTGGCAAGTTACTCTCTACTTGTAACAAGCATTTACTGCCACTATAAAATATGTCTGTGAAATTTGAAAGCCCCCTCCCCTTCCTGAAACCAACACATAGAAGCATTCTTTGTTCAAATGTCTGTTATTTAGTTTAAGAGGTTATTCTGTAAATCCATGCCTATTGTTCCAAACACTCTCCAGTCATAATGCATTCCAGCCATGTGCGCTGAGTCCAATGACCTACCTACATATTTATTTGTGATGTTCAATCTGCTTGATAGAAAATCCATTTTAACTGTGATTAGGAAATTCTCAAAATTTTGCAATTGATAGTAATCCGTATCAATGCTCAGGAGTTATTTTTCAATATTTCTTACTTTTTCTTAGCATCCTTCATCACAACGACATTGTTTTAATGAGACATTTTGCAAACAGTGTATTAACTGACCTAAAAATTGGTGGGTTAATCAGCAGACTCATGATTCCTTTAAAGTTTTCTTAGAAAATATCATCTTTGCTGCCTTCTTGAAGGAGTCTAAGCTTGTCCAAAGCTTTCACCAGGTCTTTATAAGGTCAACCCAGATTTCAAGTCTGTTAACACTGGTTTTGTTTCAGGATGTGTTGGAGTTTGGGATAACATCACCTGCTGGCGTCCTGCGAAGATTGGAGAGACTGTCACTGTCCCTTGTCCAAAAGTATTTAGCCTTTTTTCTGGAAAACCAGGTATTTTATTTTAAGGTGTATTTTTTTGGCTTCTCTCTGGTATTCTGTAACATAATGTATTAAAAATAGGATATTTGGGGGTTTAATTTTCTTTATAGATTAAAAATTCTTGTCAGAGCTGTTCAGGATGCACCATGAAAAGACCAAATTATCCTCTTTGTGTTTGGTGTTCTTTGAGTTAGATACTAAATATATTTTCTGATACAGTAACACTCACCAAAGCCGCCGACATTGCTTGCTCTTTTTTGACCTATTTTGTTAATTATTAAGGCAGCTGAGCCTGACTGACATCTCTAACAGCTACCAGCAGGTCACACGTGGGTTGTTCCTTCTGTGCCTCTGCCTTGCCATCATGAGAATAAAGAGCCCACATTAACAGATAATACCTAAAAATTACTGCTATTGCAATTTAAGCTAGTTATTATGAAACCTTTTATTCTGCTTTTTAATGGAACTTGAAAAGAGCTCATCAGTGTCGCAGACTGCTGAAACAATTAATTGATTTAAGCCTACCATCTTCTGCACCATCTTGTCAATACATCATATTTTGCCCTGTGGCATTTAAGTGGGGTTTTGAAAATAGATGATGCACACAGAGAATTTTACATGTACCTCAGGATCCTGTAGGAAAAATCTTATCTCCATTGCTCAGGTGGCAAATCATTGTCACGAAGAGCCAGTGAAAGATGAGAAACCTACCAGAGTTATGTAATTCTTTTTTTAGGGGGAGGGGAGATGGAGTTGGTGTCTCTGTGGAGGGCTTTAACAATATTACTTTTAACTTAGAGGCTAATTTAGGGTATGACTAAAATACCTTCAGACTCAAAACTGTTGAATAAGTCTTGTTCCAGTAAAAAATAGATAAGTAAAACAATCTACAGATGAGCAAAGGTTTTCATTCCTGGAACTGGTAAATCTTGATTAGTTTATCATGGATAGTCTAAACAATTTGTAAAGGGGAAAGTATGTGTAATCATCACTAAATGTTGTGAAATCTATAAAAGTTTTCAAATTACTCAAACAAAGATAATAAAGTGTTGTCATGAGACAAGGCAAACTAATAAATATCAAAAATTCAAAATCTGAATTAAATCCCATTGCATCTATCTAGTTGCCAAAAGCTAGAGCATGCACACTCTCTCTGGAGTTTATTTCACAATCTTTAGTTATATTACAACAACATTTTAATTTTACTATAAAACAACTGCAATAAATATTTAAATCTGAAACCTTCATAGTGCATTACAACCCTATCTGACTTCACCATGATGTCAGTAAGACTGAAAAATTACTTCATTTTATAGTTTGCTATAATTTTACTGGATCCAGCTTTTTTTCATAGCTACCTGTTTACTTCCTGCTTGTGTAACTAACAGGGTTGATTTTTAGAGGTTTCTGTTCAATTAAGAGCTTTTTTTTAAACCTTGTCTTTCTATAATTTCAGAGAGGAATACAACAAAAATTTTGCATGGTTGATTCAATTAAGAGCTAACTAAGCATCTTGGTACTTTCATAAGCTGATTATGTCATTTATTTAATTCATACACAGCACATTAAAAATTAACTTCATTCTTATAGTGGGAAACTATGAAAAAACCTTCAAACAAGAAATTCAACTCCTTGTATTTAGCCAGATTTGTGAGATGTATGTTTTAGCTTTCAGTGTTTAAGAGGAGTTAAAATTCTACGACAAGATGATCTAAACTACCTTATTTTTATGTAAATATTCCAAACCACTAGTAGGCTTTTAAATACCATCTATTCCTTAAAGGATTTCCTGATTCAAATTGTGAATTTGAAAAAGCAGTTGTCTTCCCGTCTTTAGAATCTTTGTAGAGCTGGCTCTAAATTTCTTCTGTGATGCTCTATATTATAGTTTAAGCAAACCACATGATTAATTCTGTATTGAATATTATTAACTTTTGATTAAAATATTTTTTACTGTAAAAATCATCATATTATCCTATAATGTTTTCCTGTATTGTACAAGTTTATGAGTCTCAGCAAGTTATTCTGTAAAGCTTTTATTCAAATGTATGTGTCAAGTTATAGGTTTTAAATAAGGTCATTATCTGAAATATTTAATTGCATGAAAAGATGGTGCAGAAATCAACTTTGCCTTCCATAGAATATTGCCCAACTCTCTTTAGGTTAGAAGGTACTGCAGTACTTGAAGTAGAAAATACTTCAGTGTCTTGAGTACATTGTTTTTTTTCTGTCTTTGACGCAACTTGTGGTTCTGTTAACACATTCCTCTGCTCTGCCTAGTCAGAGAATCTTGATGTACTTTTAAAGTGAAACACTTCACTGTGTATAAATAGGTTACATTTTCTTTTAAAAATGTAATTTCTATGCCAAACGGCAAAAGTGGTCCCTTTGTTTGAGGAGAATATGGGTTTCAGTCAAGGCTTTTTTATTAGCTGGAAAGATTTGGTTGGCTGGAGAACCATTTATGGGATATGTTGTTGGCTAGAGAACCATTTATGGAATATTAACAACTTTGCACTGAAGACTTTATACAAAGAAGGAATTCCAGTAACCAATCAACAAAGTAAAGATCACAAAAGCTTTAGTTTGTAGTGTATATAAACAAGTTTGGTTTCTCTTGACCAACACTGACCTATGGCACATAAATTTATTTTTCTATGATGAAAAACAGGCGTCTTTAAGTCAATTATAGACCAGTGGTAAACTCCAAACCTAAGTAGTGTATTATTATAGATTTCAAAATCATAGATATAGAAATCGGTCGAAGAAATGTGAGGGGAAATTGGCTATGAATTAACATTGTAAGAGTAAATTATAATAAATGTGATGACTATTCTTTAGTCTGATATCAGGCTTTTCTCTTTTCCCCTCTTTAAGGTGTTCCATATTGCACTAAAATGAATTCATTTTAATTAGATTAAGAAGTAGAATCATGGGTTGCCCCCATCTCCTCTGTGTGACTTTGTCTCTGGAAAGAGTCGACATTTTCTCTCAGATCCAAACAGAAACCTTCTGAAATTAATAAATGTTCAAAATTCCTTTCCAGCCATACCTCCACACATCCTGTTACATTGTTTCAGTGTTGGTTCAAAGAGTGAAATTCAGCATGCATCTTTATTCCTCATTCTCCAGCCTATGACGTAATTTGGCCTTTAAACTTCAGTACCAAACTTACCGAGACTTGCTGTCGCAGTGAGTCATTACCTTGATGTCTAAGAGCTTTTGGAACTCTTCAGTAGATCCCTTGGTACTGGCTTCTCAGAAGGCTTAAATAGGAGGTTAGAACAGCTCTCACTGAAATGACTTTTCTTTCAAATTACCTACAAGTAGCCCCTTTACGAAGTGAGGTGTATGGCTCCCATCTGAGTATTTTAAATAAAACAGCAGAGCAGTTTAGGCTTTTGCTGACGTGTAACAGAAATAGCTGTTATACCAAAGGAAAAGTCTTGGGATTACTTCTGTTTTTCTGTAGTGCAAAGGCAACTCCAAGCAAGAGTAAAAGCCAAAATAATATGAATGAAAAGCACATGAAAAGAAATGGCTGAGTTGAGTCCTAGGAATAAAGGAAAAAGAGCTGGGTTGCGACCAGCTAATGACACACTTAGGTTGTTTAAGGAGTCATTGATGAGGAGAGTTTTGAATCTTTCTGATTTAAATTAATTTTGCTTTACAGGAAATATTAGCAAAAATTGTACGAGTAATGGATGGTCGGATATATTTCCTGACATCTTAAGTACTTGTGGATATAATGACTATGAAGATGATTATAAGGTAGGAAAAATACTTCTCTTTGTTTAGATGACAATGTTCAGTACAGATATCATATATAGTCTGCTTTTAAATAAATCCCAGTTTACTCAGACTGAATAAAAATGAGAGTTAATGAAAACCTGTAGTATTTTTTCATAGCATTGGTTGCAATATGCTTGGATTGCAGTTGTCCAATGAGATAAAATCAGGAATATAGAACTCAGTAACTGTTTGAAACTCAAGGCTATAAGCAGTTGGTAATTGCAGTAAAGCATCTGTGTATCTAAAACTGTAGTGGTACTCAGCTGGTGCATCATGTTTTGCTTTGTGTTATTTCTAGAAGTTTGTTATTTCAAAAGAATATTTTTAAAAAGATATCTCAAAACCTAATAATAATAATCAGTTGTAACCTGTTAATATTACATGCACCATTTGGTTGATGCTATATGTTAAAGTATAATATAATTGATTTAGGTCATTGGAGTTATTGGCAGATTTATATTGGAATTTAAATTGTGCTAGCAGTTCTGAGTTATTCAGAACGGTATCAAGGTCTCCTAAGTGCACTATACATGGAAAACTGAATTTGCTCAGTTTGCAGATACCCTCTTTCAGTTAAGAGAAGGGTTTTTACCATCATGTTTTATGTATTTTCTGTCTGTTTTCTTGCTGAGGGTAACAGAGTAAGAGTTTGTTTACAAGGATGAGCTCACAGTGCCAGCAAATCTCTTTTTACCCAAAACAGATTGTCTTCTCATGAACAAAGATACTTGGTTAGTTGGTGTTTTTTTTCCTGGATGTTAGTACTTGTGGAATAGCTGTAGCAGATCTGTTCTGTCTGGCTTGCAGAGATGCACTGGTATTCCAACTCAGGCAGGAAGGTTTGGCAATTTTTTTCTGTATTCAAAAGCCCAACCATTACTGTAGTTAAATATAGATAATAGAGAAAATTGAGAAAATACATTGTTTTCCCAACTTTTCTGAAGACAAATTCTAAAACATCTGTGTCATCTGACAGCTTGGGAACACACATCTGCTACTTTTAAAACAGTCACTTTAAACACTGTCACTCAACCCATGTAGTGTGAAAATGGGTCAAAACATAAAAATTCAAATTAACAAAATATAATATTTCAATTAGTGAGAAAGAGTTAGAAGATGAACTAGTATAATAGATATGTTATTTGACATATACGTCAGTAATTTGAAGGATGTCAATGAAGTGCAAATTGAGTATACTTGCAGGAATTAACCTAGACAACTTGAAATAGGATATAGCAGGAACATTTGCAAAAGCCTTGAAGAAAGAAAGTAATAGAAGTGTGAGGATGAAAGCCAAGAGGGGGATGTGGAAAGCAGGCACTGTAAAATTATTGGCAAACGTACAATATCATACATATAATATATATCACAGAGACAATAGAAAAATGCAAATATCATTCAGCAGTGAGATTTCAGGAGGCATTTGGGGCTCTTCACCAACTACTTGTTTGCAAAGATGTTTTCTTGAATTCAGATCTTAGTGCTCAATAGTAGCCCCTCAAACCAAAATCAGCATAAATCAGTATAGTTTTGAGGTTTTGGGGGGTTTTTTGGGTTTTTTGGGTTTTTTTTCTTTAATCTAATATTTCAACTATGAGAGCTAAAAATGAAGTCCTATTATTTGGATACTGAGTATTCTGGGCATAAAAATGTTACTCAACAACATGCTCTGCAGTATTGGGTATAAAGTATATGAGGTTGTCCTCAAAGTTCCATTAACTAATATTTTAGGGAAGGTGGCAAAATATTTTTCCTAGAGTCCTATGTTTTTGTTTTTATGTTTCCTTTGAAGACGATATTAGAGAAGTAGGTAGAAACTCTTTGGTGTAAGTTTGGTGCCTGTGTCTTCACTGCTGAATGACTTTCATTATATATCCATCCAACTAAGTATTTGTTCCTGTTTTTTTTCTAAGATACAAACTTTAATCTTTAATGCAAAGGAGGCTTATTTCTGTGGTTTTTTTCTAAGATAGAGTTTTTTATTTTTAATGCAAAGGAGGCTTATTTCTCTACATATTCCACATATTGTATATATATGCATACACACAGGCATAAATCTCATTGTAGAGATGCATTTATTTTGGTCATCTTTGAATGTTCTAGAGAGAGTTTAAATGATAAAGATCTGTGAGCAAATAGTGAATAATTTGTTAACAGGTACCAAAGTGCTATGCTTAAAAATGTGCTGAAATGAGGAAGCTTATTAAAAAATAGCATAAACATGTCACCTGTTTGTGCCTTACTGAAAGATCTTGCATGCTTCCACAGTTTGTATTGATTTTATGTTCAAATTAAAATGCTCCTTTTTTATTCTGTGTTAATGATATATGAGCAGGTTCTATAAAAAGAAACTATTTGTTTAACATTTTGAAATTAATGTAAGTGCATGATACAAAACCCTTGGTTTATTCTATGTTAGATCGTAGTGTTCTTTACTGCTCTTGCCATTATTTATGGCGGATGAGTTTGATAAATATGACTGTCCTGGTTGCAGCTGGGATAGAGTTAATTTTCTTCCTAGTAGCTGGTACAGGGCTGTGTTTTGATTTTAGTGTGAGAGTAATGTTGATGACGCACTGGTATTGTAGCTGTTGCTAGGTAGTGCCCCCTAAGTCAAGGCCTTTTCATCTTCCCAGTGAGCAGGTGCACAGGGAGCTGGGAGAGAGCATGGCCAGGACAGCTGACCCCAACTGGCCAGGGGGATATTCCCCTCCACAGAAGGGCAGGTCCAGCATGTAAACTGGGAGGAGCTGGCTGCTCAGGGATGGGCCAGGCATCAGTCAGGGGCTGCTGAGCAATGGAGTTGGGCATCCCTTGTCTTCTTATCCCCACCCAGGTTTTACCTGCTTCCCAGTTCTCCTCCCCATCCCACGGCAGCAAGAGGAGGGAGGGAGTGGTTGTGTGATGTTTTGTTGCCACTGGAGTTAGAGCACAACAATGATAATGTTGAACAAAATATTTGTATGTTGTTATGGCATTCAAGTGTAGATCTAAAACTTTAATATGTACTTCCAGACCTTTTTCTGTAAGTAAACAGTTCCTGTAAGTTCCTGCTAACCTTCAAGATCAAGGTTTAGGTTCATGTTAGGTATTCAGATAAATACCTTTTTTTTCCATTTTATATTTCTGTGGAGCTCATGGCAGTACAACATGCCAACAGCAAAAAAAAAAAAAAAAAGCTTGATTTGACCATGCTAGAAGCACACATCAAGGTGTATTAGCCAAACACAATGCAGTCTTTCCTTGACATGTTTGACATCTTTTGTCTAGACTGAACAGGCTGGAGATATGTCCTAGCTGTTATCAGAAGGTATTAAACTCTGGTGTCAGCATTATAATGTACAACAAGGTGTCGGAATGTAAAGCACTGAAATGGGTCTGCTAGATTTAAAATAATGACTGAATGACTGAATCAGTTCACACAGCTTTGTCTGATCTCAGAGTCGGCCCAGGATTTATTAGATCACAAAAAAGCTCCACTACATACGAGTTACAGGTGGTGTGATTTGAAAGTGTAGTGTCATACAAAGAGAAATTCCTGGAGAGAAAGCTCTTCAGGGCTGTTAAGTGTGGTGGTACTGTTGCTGCTTGTGCCTTAAGTAGAAGCATCATCCATGGAGAAAGTGTTGCCCATCTGCCCAGATTCCTGGCATGTCCACATCACCCTGGATGTGCAGCAGGAAGTGGAGTCGAGGCAGCGAGGCAGAGGGACACGAGCAGTGCCTTGGCTGTAGCTGCCTTTAGAAAAAGATGCATTGCTGCTCTCTGTGGAGTGGATCACTGCTCCGGAATAATGGATTGTTTATAGTGAGTCTAAATTGAATCCTTGCCTCTCACCAAAATCTGATACAAGGCAGACATATACCAGTGTGTTCTCTTGTGCCTGTAAGTCATGCTAAGTTTATTTATGCTGCTTTTTTTCATTAATATTTTCCATGAAGTGTGATTAAGGAACCAGTATTTCTTAAAATAAATGCAAAATAATCCATTGACTTCAGATGAGGACTAGGACTGAATATTAGCTGATATTCTTCTTGTAGAGCACAGAAGGAGTTTGTTTTAATTGCAGAATATTCAGTAAACTGCTAAATTCCAGTACACAATGAGTGTTCACGTTCACAAATACACCTGCTGACGCACATTTACACAGGAAAATGTGGAAGTTTGTGCATTTACGAAGCTGTCATCTCTCCCACTGTGGTTAGGGAACTTGGAATAAGAAGACATTCTGACTGGCATAATTAGAATTATTGATGCCACTATTACAAAGAGATACTTACAGCAATGCTGATACTGTCTTTTTTTTGGGCTGATTTTTAGGTTCAAACTGAACGGAAGGAAAAATGTCAGAAAAAAATATTATTAATTACTTGTATAAAGATTGTTAAATACCATGAGGAATACCAATTTTATTGCATGTCATTTTAGTAAAATCTAATCTTCTCTGCATACATAATTTAAAAAATAAGAGAAAATTAATTTTTCCACAACATATAATCCATCTCTTTATCTCAGTTTATATTTATTCTTGTAATAAGTACAAGATTTTGAAAATGGCTACTGTCTTGTTGAAGTTAATTTTGCAAAAGAAAAGAACTAGGGTTCCTTACTCCATCTCTATTTGCATTTACTCATTTCAGTGTTTCTAAGGCACTGAATTTATTTGCTAGGCCCAGTTCTTATTTTACATTGTAAATTTTAAGATTTTTAAGATTTTATAATATGTTCTTGGAGTATTAATATTCAAATAGTATTAAATATTCAAATATTGACACATGGATAATGAAAATTTAAGATCACAAATTTTAATACAGTTGTAAGTAATTATGTGTGGAAGGGAAACTCACATGCAGTATTACAGAATTATATTAGCCCATGGAATAAACAAAATGAAGAGTCAGTTGGAATGATGATGATCATATATTCCTTAGCAATGATAAATTCTATTTCTGAGTAAATGAATAAAAAGTTGAGGGGTTTTCTTTTACATTAAGGGCAATTTCTGGTCAACAGCAAAACTCCTTTAGACAAAGAATCAAGCCCTTAACTTTCTCGTGTTTTCTCCTTCAGCACTGAGGTACCTTCTCACCCCTAGAGGTCCTTCCAAACCAAGGCTGGGGTTGAGAGATCTACAGGGTGACTGTCAGCTTTGCCTAGGAAGTGTCTCTGCTCCTCTGTGCTATTTTGTACATAAACAGGAGAATTCTGTCTCCTGAACTTAGTAAAAATAACATGAAACTAAATTTAAAGGAAACATTAGCAGAAACAGGTGTCTTTTCTAAGAAAACAAAACACAAGTGTGCCTAAATATAAACGTTACAAAAAATTTATTGAAGACAAATTGGGCAAACCCGTACTAATCCAATTTCATGTTGTGTGTGGGGGTTTGTGCCCTTTTAAAACCTATTAACATCAAGTAGCCACAAAAAAAAGAGAGGAAACATTTTAGGATTAGCTCTTTAGAAAATGTTTACATTTCCTGTATCCATTTTCATTATTTTTTTCTGAAAATCATAAGCCACTGATTTTTGTCTATGCTAGGCCAGCTACTGACTTTGGTTTAGTGGTTGTAATTTTAATAGTTTCCTCAGGAGTTTAAAAATGAACAGCTGGATTTCAGTTTTGGAATCAGTGTTGCTAGAATAATCCTGTGAATAGTTTGCAGAGGCCAGCTGTTCTTAGTATGTTGCAAAAGTACTGATTCTGTTAGACCTGCAGAAAAGTTCATGTCATTTCAGTTTCATGATGGCATTTCAATTTCATGTGTATGACTTGAATCAGTTTTTCCTTTGAAAAGAGCTATAAAATCTGAAGGGGCTATGATATTTCTTCTGTGGTAAAATATGCTGAAAATACTATTTCTGAAATTCTCTTTCAGTCAATCCATGCCTTTGTTGCAGTCATTTTATTCCTGCCAATCTTGTACATTTATATTTTAAGTTTAGAGGTTAAAGCTCTAAATGTTACTTGAGACTTGGGTAATTACAGTTCACATGGAATAGTAACAAATAAATAAGAGATTCCATTTTGTATAAAAGCCATTGGTTTTTTTATGCTATCAGATTTGTCATTGCTTTGCCTGTTTCTTTTGCTCCAATGCAATACAAAGAGTTGGTTTCTAAAGAATACTAGCTAAAATACAGATGAGTGACAAATATTTAATAGCTGTGACTAAGTCAATATCAGTCTAATGTTCTTTGATTGCCACAACACAATGTGGAATTTAATTCTTTGTCTTTATGGAGTTTTTGTGTATATTTAACTGACGTATAAGTTGAGAACACCATTTACTAATTTTTTTTTTTGTTGAGTCACTAGGATTTATAGAGGTCTTACAAGCAAATTAAGACACATCTGTTTTATGTTCATGCAGGAAATGTAAGGAGCAGTATGATTGCATCATCTTCGGTGCTGAGTCTGATAAAGTGCTTTGTGCTAATAATCTAAAGCGTTCTAATCATCAATTTTTTTTTTTAATCAAAACACATGGATTTGAATAATTGTGATTTTTGATGTAATGGATTAAAAATGGATTAATGTTTACTTACCTTTGCAACAGGTTGAGAAACAAGGTTAATTTTTGATCAGTAGAAGATTTTGTAGCATCTAAGATTTCTGTCCATTATAAAACTAAACCACTAAAATGTCTGAGAAAAAGGTAAAGGTGTTCTACCATTTCAAGTATGGAATACAGAATAATTATTATCATATGATAAAATAATTTCAACTATGTAATTATTTCTTACTTTCTTGTGCTTAGCTTGAACAAAATGACCATGGTCATTATGAAGGTAATGTCCGAACACTCTTGGCTGATTAACTTTGATCCTGACATACTTCCACGCAGCTATTTGACACTCAGTTCTGCTGATACCAGCAGCTGTTTGCTAGAAGTACACGGGGTTCTTCTTTTGATTTTAGTCAGACTGTTGTTTGTAGGGGTCATGCGTGTGTACAGAATGCCAGAAACATTACATGAAATAGTGTGGTTTTTTTCTGGCAGAAGACAACCTCTCCTGTTCTTCCTAGTGAGGCGAAGTGACAGAGTCACTTCATGTGCAGCAGCTCGACAGTTTCTGTCAAGTTCAGAATACACGGTCAGAGGATAAATTCAAGGCACTGTCACAGTAGTGTGGCTGGACAACTTATGCTTTGTTAGTAAGTTCATGCAGGGTTTCCACCTTTTTCCCCTTCATTTAGGTATTCTGAAACCAGATAGGTCCAGTTTCAAGAGTCTCAGTCAGTGGAGTTTTCCTGAAATCCAATCTGGACGGAATTTTCAAAATGGTGTCAAATGATGAAAAATTGAACCAGCCCAGCTTTCTTGTCGGGCAGGTCTCAATCATCCCAATGCAATTTGAACAGCTACTTTCTTTATACCAAAGTACAAAAGACTCTCTTCTTCAACAATCTAATGGTTGAAATATATAACAACATAACAGTTGCTATGAATGCACTTATGATCCATGGCAGGTTCTTCCCATATTTTTCCACTTTAACCTTATTTACAACTGTGCAGTTCTGGGAGTCTTCATTTCATTTCACATTTCATTTGTATAACATTTGCAAAGGGAATGTTCAGCTAATTTCATCATGAATTGGGATTACTAAAATAACCTCCTTACTTGGAGGTTTTGAATGCTATAAAAATAAATAAGTGATTTGAGATTCCTTTGGCTATGTTAGTTTACTTAGAAGTGTTGCTTCCTTGGTGCTTTTTTCAAGCATCATTTGGGAAGGCAGATGATAACCATGTGCACTAAATATTGAAATTTTTCTCTTATATGTAGCATGTTCTTAGTTGCTTTTTAATGTAATAAAGTAACTTCACTGTTTTAATAATTTATCTAGCTTGAGTGGAAACTAATGTCAGTCTAATGACTTTGTTATAGGCATAAACGGAGAAACAATTTCATTCTGAAAATATTTAGCCCTATTTTTCTTAATGCTGTTATTTAGGATAGGACTTAATGTAGTGTGAACTGGTAAGTTTAGAGATATATGCAGTTAATCAGCAGGCTGTGTATTTCAGCCTGCTTTTCCTCTGTTGAAAAATTTCCTTTCCAAGTTTCAGCAAGTAACTTTACTAAAGAAAGGGTTTTTTGGGTCACCATTTAATAAAGTATTTGAACATTTAGAATAGGAAATTAATGGGACTCAAATGTGTCTTTAAAATTAAATTCATGTATAACTGCACTACAGAGTACTCTAGAGCAGAAGGACTGTGGGAAATTATCTCTTTTAGAGATAATCCGTTCTTTCAAACTGACTTGCCCTTACCAGTTTGATTGTGTTCATGGAAACTGATGAATCTGATACTTTATTTGACCTCATTGACATGGTTTAATCAACTGGAATGGTACCAGATTGTGTGTCTAAGTTTTGAGTTCCTGAGGCTGAATTTTCTACTGAAGCCAATTGTCTTGAGATGTTGCCTTGCAAAATGGGTTGGAATAGGGATGTAACATTCTCATCATGCACTGTAGAGCAAAGAAGGAAAATCATGCTATAGCTTTCAGAGCTATTTAATGGACAATTACATCATTTCACAGACAATTTGACATATCAGTAAGTAGTTTCTGCATATATGTTTTTCTGTGCAGGTCAACTTCTATGTGAGGGTGAAAGCAATTTATACCCTTGGACACAGCGTATCTCTGATTGCTCTTACAACAGGAAGTATAATTCTTTGTCTTTTCAGGTACGTGTTTTCCATGAGTAAACATTAACAAAGACAGGACATCTTTAACTGTTGTCTGATTGCTCAGCTATTTAGAAAATGCGTTGAGTTTACACTTTTTCAGTTAAACAGCTGACAGTAACATAATGCTGACTAGATTTTTGCTAGCATTGATCGTATTAACAATTTTCAAAGCATTTTACAAATTTATAGGCATTACAGCCCATGTAAGAAAGAACAGTAATTTAGGAATGATTACATAAAGCATTTTCTATTTGGCTGTTAAAATCGACACCTTGAATTGCTCTTGAGAATTAGTGGGATGCTGATCTCACCACTGGACAAGAGTGCAGCCATATTTTTTGCAGAAGCTTCTGAGTGGTTTCCAGGGGTACTGTAATCAAAGGCAATCACTAATTTGCCCAGCTGGGGCTGTAAATCACAGAATCACCAAATCACTGAATCACCAAGGCTGAAAGAGATCTTCAAGATCATCTACTCCTGCCATCAACCCAGCACTGCCATAATCACAACTAAATCATATCCCCAAGTGCTGCATCCAAACACCTTTTGAACACTTCCAAAGACAGTTGACTCCAATGCCTCCCTGAGCAGCTCATTCCAGTGCCTGAACACTCTTTCAGTGAAAATTCTTTGTCTAATATCTAATGTGAACCTCCCCTGATGCAGCCACAGGCCATTTCCTCTCATCCTTTCACTTGAATCATGGCAGAAGGGACCAGCCCCCATCTTGCTGCACCCTCCTTTCAGGTGGTTGTAGAGAGCAGTGAGGTCTCCTCTAAGGCCTTATTTTCTCCAGACAAAACCCCAATTCCCTCAGCTGCTCTGTGCAAGACATGTTTTCTAGACCCTTCACCAGCTTGTCCTTGTCTGGACACCCTCCAGCACCACAATGTCCTTTTTGAAATGGGGGACCCCGAAGTGAACATGAGGTACAAGCCTCCCGAGTTCCAAGCGCAGTAGTAAAGGTGTGGATGATTGTGCTGGGTCTGCAATGGTTTTGCTAGGCAGCGTTAGGAAAGGCAGTAGTGCCTGCATCTTTTGTCTAATTTCTGTGGCTTTTCTTAGACTGAAGGCAATCTTCACCTGGTAAAATAACCAAGAAAATGGTCTTATGTATCACAGTTTTTCTCAGTCCCTCCACTTTCATGTATCTCTTCCACCCGACAGAATAGCCTTTATATTCTCCATTATGAACTTCACACAACTTTTCTGCTTCACTTAGGACCAAGAAAGCCAAGAAGGTGTATCTCACAGTTTTGGTAGAAAGGAAGTACAAATAATATGTAGATAACATCATGTAGCTTGTCAGAGCCTCATTCATTAAATATTCCTATGGTGAGTTCTGTAAGCCTTTCAGTCTGCCATCAAATTTTCTCAATATCTAAATATTCTGAGACCATTCAGAGTAGGTACATAACCCATAATTATGTTTAGAATACCTTTTAAAAAATGAATTGAGCCAGTCACGGTTATATCCTTCTACCAGTAAATGCTCCAGGCAGATCCCAATGCAGACTGTTGCGGTTTCAAAACTGCTAAAACCTAAAACCACATTTAATACAGAAAATTATAGACATCTGAATGTCGCCTATCAGCAGAAGTCAGGTGTGACAGATCAAGCATTTAAGAGGTGTACTCAAAACCTTCAATTTAAATCCAACTAGAGATATTTTTTTTCCCAATCTTCCAGTTGAGTCAGGGAAAAAAATGATTTTTTTTTTTTCGTGAGGCAAGATACGTTCTTCTAAGTCCCCCTTCAAGAAGACTCTTTCTCTGTTATTTATAGGGAGTGTTGGGGCCTGCCAGCCTAGTGAGTTGAATTAGGAATTAATTTCTGCCCACTAACTCCAAATATTGGATTGACAGTATATATCCAACATTTTTATTTGAGCTACTGAGTAACTAATCATCTGCACGAGTTAATCAAGAAAAATAGTTTCCTCCTATTTGCATCTTGCATGTATCTCTTAATTCCACAGGAACATGTGATGCAGTCCAACATCATAGTGGTATTTCAGCAAAGGATGTGCATGGGCACAGCAATCACTGCACTTTTGACAACTATTTAAAGTTCAGCCTGGTGTTATGTCCTTTGCCAAGTTCAGGGCTAGCAAGGCACATTTGTTCTTTATTTCCTTACACTCACTGTAACTATCCTTGCTTCAGTAGTTTCAGAATGGATTACATATGTTTGGTAAAAATCACAACGGGAAGAATACTTGGAAGTTGCCACTGCACACTGCCATTACACCTATTGCATGTTCATTTTTTCATTGCTCATGCTTGCTAAAATGCCTTGGCTTCTGGTCTGTTTCCAGGTGCAGCTCAAAGTGCTGGTTGTGACCGCTAAAACCTCTTAGCATTTTGGTTTCTGGGGATTTTCTGTAAAAAGAATCTTTTAAACAGGAAAATCTTGAAGGAACTGTATTTTAAGGGAAAACCCCTCAACTTACAGCTTGCTTCCCCTGAGTACTCATTCACTTACTTGGAATATTTAGTCTGTCATTTGTTTGTAGGGCTTTCACATGGCTGCCAGACTAAAGAAGAGAAGTTTTGCACTCATTGGATAGAAAGGATAGGTATTCAAATGTTCTGAATGCATTTTTAATTGCTCCTGCATACACCAACATTATAGGATCAAAAGTCACTATGTAGAAAAATGCAGGAGTTAAATAAAAAAACAGAAACCAGAAAATAATAGGTGAGAGCACATCTGAAATATATCCAGGGTAATCAAAGTTTTATTTCCAAGAAAAATACTGGAATGAGTGCACACACAGAAGGATACAATAACCTATGTTTGTTGTCAGCTTATGTTAAAGTGAGAGATAAATACCACTGGGATCTTTTAGTCTGTGATACTGAGCAGAAGTAAGAGATGAAAGAGAACAGGAAGGCAGCACTGACAAAATGACAGAAAAGGAGAGGGTATGCTCTTACTCAAGGTTTATATTGCTAAGAAATGTCCACAGAGTAATAGAACTTTGTTCAACAGTTTCTGCATCATAATCTAAAATGCCTGTTCTTAAATCTCTTTTTAGAAAACTTCATTGTACTCGGAACTACATCCATCTGAACCTGTTCCTCTCTTTCATTCTAAGAGCAATCTCTGTTCTAGTCAAGGATGATATTCTCTATTCCAGCTCCAACACAGCTCACTGTCCAGAGGATCAAACCTCATGGGTAATAAACCTCATTTGCTACCTGGTGTAATGCTATTTTGTCACTAAATTTTCCTCCCTGATCCTTTTAAATATTTAGGAATACCAAGACTTCAGTGTAGACAAACCTGAAGAGAATATAATGACTAGGAGAATTAGTGTGCTGGACGTATCCAGATAAAGAAGGTTGCAGCACAAGTTAGAGACCTTAATATTGTTTGCATGTCCATGAAGGACAACTTGTCATCAGCAAAGACAAATCATAATCAGATCCAGCTCAGAATAAATATGGCCACTGCATTAATCAGCTGGGAGAGCTGAAGACAAACAGGAGTGCCATCAGCTGGGAATGATTAAAGGCAGCTGCTCTGGACGTGTTCCAGAGCTTTATCAGGGGCTCAGGAATTGGACAGGTATCAGTGGAGGGCGGGAAACAACTCAGGAAATTAAATATTTGCAGGAGTTGTCTTCAGTAACTCCTCTGTACTTCAGGGCTATGACAGAAGTGTTATCACCTGCATTCTTGGCAAGCTAATATGCTTACTGCATTTCCATGCACAGGGTTTAAAAAAAAATCTCAAGTCTTGCTGTTTAAAGACTGACCTCTATATGATATGCCCCATTCTCTGCCTTCTTGTTTCAGTCATAAATCCCTTCTAATTTTAATTAACTACAGTTTAAGCTTGTGAGAAAAAAATGGAAGAAGATCTTTTTTTCTTGATGAAGCCATATTGTCCCAAAGCATGAAGTTTTTAGCAGTGACTACCAAACTGTACATAGGAATTCATAATCTGACATTTTTAATGGAGAAAAACAGGAATTAAGTTAGAATACCCCAATTAGGCAAAGTAGATAGTAGACAGACTGCCCGGGATAATCAGTTCTTAGGTTCTTGAAAGACTTCAGTTGACTTTGAAGATACTGTTTGGTTTCTGCAATTTCATTTATTCTCCAGTTATTCTTGGCTACAAAGCCTTATACTTTCCTCTTTAAATATGTCAGATTTTGTGGACTGCTGGCTGATTTCTGTTGCTTTGTATGTGGGATGATCTGGCACCAGCCTGACAAGGCCGTTCTGTCTTTCACACGTAACAGCACATGGGTTTTGCCCCTTTTGTCACGTGTGTGTGATGTTCCACAGTTCTGCTGCTCTCACAGAGGTCTAAAACACACAGTTCATAAGGCTCCATGAGTAGGTCCTGGCTCTGGATTACATGGAGAATTAGTTTTGGCTAACTTTGCTGATAGATATCTACACTGTTCAGCATCTGCAAATACAGCCGATAAAGGATTACCTGCAGGAGGAAGGGAAAATACTTTGATGCAGGGTTCTGGTATGTAAATTGAGAATGCAATACAAAGGAATATTGGAATTTATAAAGGATTACAAAATTTTCACTGCTGATCTGATTGTAAGGAGTCCTGAGCATAAAAGCAAATTTCAACTTGCTTGAAAATTTCAACTTTTCACATATTTTGAAACAATTTTATCCATCTTACATTTTGTGACCCATTGCTGATCTGCAGTGGATATCCCAAAGTCCAGAGGTAAGATCAGTCTTACCAGAGTTAGCTAGCTTTCAAATTTTGGTTGGAGGCAGCTAAAATCAGGTGAAATTAATTCAAGCCTTTGGACTCTTCCTTAGTTTTCTGTATATGCATGTTACTTGGGATGCACTGAGCTGTCTGAGACATTATAGGGGGCTGATGGATACAAAGAAGTAGCTCTGAGGAGGTCTGTGCCCTTCTGGAATAGCTGCTGGTGACAGCATCTCACTTCTTAATAAATGTCTATGTTTAGAGAAGGGAATCAATCACTGAAAATGAGTAAGTTACCTGCATAGGTATCTGGTGTACTTGGAATTTTAACAGGAAAATGTAGGTATGAAGGGTATTTAAAATGGAGAAGTGAGTAAAGCTGGCAGAAACTAGAGATTTTATTTGGTCCAGTTTGTTTAGTCTGTTACATTCACCATGTCATCACATTTCTCGGCACATTCTCAGTCCATATGAACATTTTCATATTCAATTCTCACATCCCAGATTCCTGCTGGGAAGTACCAAAGTAGCAGCAGCCAGTGCCGTGGAACATCAGCAGCACAGATATCTGAAAATTAATTCTGAAGAGCAGCACTATAAGTATCATTTTTGATACATGTCTATGTATTTGGTTAACTAAGAAAGTCTAAAACATTTTCTAAAGGAAAAATATTATTTTTAAAAGTCCAGACAGCTTTTTCTTCTATGTCTACTTAATCTTTACATAAAGTTATATTTTTCTCTCAGTTTCACATTTAGCTTTGAAAAAAAATCATATAGTAGTTTCTTCATTGATTTTTACTTAACATGTGAAGACTGTTAGAAAGCCGTGTGAGGTTTTAATACATTTATTAGACTCCTAGTAGATGATAATTTAATTTTATAGCCATTCATTAACAAACTGTTGCAAAAGTGTGCATTTATTGATAACCACCATATTTTTCTATATTTATCATATGAAGTTTTCAAAATTTTTGAGTGAATTTGCAAGGGGAGTCATCTAAATAATTTTTTTAAAATTTGCTTTCTTTTAATATATACAGTAACATTTACAATGCTGTAATTTGCTTGACTGAAGATAAATATTGCTACTGGACCTGGTTTATTGATATTACAAAGACAGTTAAGATTTTTGGCTGTAGCAAAAAAAATGGCATCTTTCCTCTGACAAATTTGATCCTTCTTCTCATATTCCAGGTGGGCTGCAAGGCAATCCTGGTGTTTTTTCAGTATGGTGTTATGGCAAACTTTTACTGGCTCTTAGTAGAAGGACTTTACCTCCACATCCTCCTTGTGCTGATATTCTCCCCCAACAGACACTTCACAATCTACCTGCTGATAGGCTGGGGTAAGAACTTACACATCCTCCAGTAATGTTCTTTTTGCTCTGTGTGTGTGTGTTGGCCAGGTTCAGTATTTCAGAGGTAGTCGAGCTGTCTCTGGTGGTGGCTCCACAGACTCACAGGTTCCTCAGCTCAGCTCCAGCACTGGTCACAGCTGCTGCAGGCACAAAACTGCTGGAGCATCACTGCTGCCTTGGTGCCTGGCACAGCTTTCACCTGTGCCATCTGCACCACACCAGACCACAGATTGCTCTGGTGCAAGGGCTGCCACTGCAAAACATATGATTCAGGTGGCCTAATTTGTGAGAAAAATTCAAGTTTAGCTGCACAGCCATGAGCTATACTATGTTATTTTCCTTTTTGAAAAGCCCAATAATACTGTCCATCTGGTTTTAAATACATGTATTTCTTTCATTTACAGAAAGTGCAATGATATTTATATGGAAAACTTTAATACTTCCAGTCATAGGTGGTCATAAAGCATTTGGATGTTGCTGGGAAATAGGAATAAACCAGTGTGTGGACAAGGTTCCTTATGAAATTATTTATACTTCTATTTTATATTGCAGTCCTTGGAGGTGCATTGGGAATGCATAACTTGTATCTATTTCCCTGTAAGTCGCTCTGACACCTTGCAAGAAACCTAAGAAAGGCATTTTTTTGTGTATTACTAATTATGGCTGCATTTTTATGAGAAATAAACTCACTTCCTGGAAGTCTCTGTAATACATTGCTGATGTATACATGTAATCATGTAGTTCATCAGATGCACCTCTCCTTCGACTCACGAATTGTTTACTATATGCTGTGTATTTGGGGAATAACTGCTTACTAGCAGGCTAAAGTTTATTTTTTGATTTGTTTTGTTTTTTGGTGGACTTGCATTTTTGTGATCATTCTCTAAACCTCCTTGGCATTTTTCAGGAATCCCTACGATATTCATTATTACATGGACAGTGACACGGATCATTCTGGAGGACACTGGGTGAGTGTGTGTGGGAGAGAAAGCTTAAAGCCCACTGCATGCCTGTACAATCCTTGCCTTGGATATTTGGATATGGTGTTGCTTGCACAAAGGTGGTTTGCTGCTATGGAGGGGATGAGCACAGAACTGAAATTTCAGAGATGCCAATAAAAGGACAGGTGTGGAGCTCTTCGGCTGTGGTTTATGCTTGATGTTTATTTGAAAAGCTCAGAGAGTAGGAGAGAGCAGAGATAGGTTATGACTGCTGTTACACCTTGGCACCCACATCTAGAGCTATCTGTTTGGGAAGTCAATGTTTAAAACAGCAGTGGGGTCCTTGGGTTCAGTGCTGCAACACGTGCAGGAAGGCACTGGGCATTCTAATTTTCTAACTAGCAACTCAGAAGATTGAAGTGTAGATAACTTTGGGTAAATATAAATTACATTCCCAAAAGTGAAGCGATGTAAGTGTATGTCAGATGCACATAGCCAGGTAAAGCTAAAGCTAAGTGGAGCTAAGCCTGGCTCCTGGTGTGCAAAGGGGAACGGAGACAAGAACTTTGTAGAAAGATCAGACTTGATGCTGCTACTCCCAAGGAATTCCTAAATAGTGGACAGTTTGCACAGTCCTGTTTTGTCAAACTATTATTTTTCAATTTATTCTGTAATGAAACTGAAAAATCTCGTCCTACATAATTTCAAGGCTTTCTTTGCAAGACCTCTAACATGTAAACCAAAGACAAACTCCTTTTCCTTTGTCATTATTATTACACAGGAAGTCTGAACAGTAATACATCTTTAATCTGACTAGCCTTTCAGAGCACTTAGAGTATTCGGATCAAAAGTGCTGAGCCCAGGGTGAAAATTAAATATTCAGTTTTTCAGACAGAGCTTCAGGTTCAGTCTCACATTTTTACAAACAAATTCCAAGCATCTATAACCTGAATATCACACAAAAAAATTATGCAATTTCAATTGCACCTGTCAGCTGCTTTAGATCTTCCTGCTACCCAGAGATCAGCATTAAGTGCACACTGGGACCCCCTTTGGGGTCCCCTCCAGACCTGTGTCAACAGGTTCCTTGTGCTGAGGACTCCACACCTGGACCCAGTGCTCCTGGTGGGGAAGTCAAGTATGTCTATTAAAACAAAGGAAATAAAATTAATAGCAGGAAATGATTGAATGCCAAATTCTAGGCTAGATCAGGCATTATTTTAAAGTGCTTTGACTTGTTTATAAGAAATACTTCTCTTCACAGGTCTTGCTTGCCAGATGATATTAATGTCAACACGATTTTCCCTCTTTTTTTTTATAGTTGCTGGGATACAAATGAGCATGGTGGTCCCTGGTGGGTTATACGAATACCAATTTTAATTTCTATTATAGTAAGTAAAATTTGAAGCATGAAATATAGATCTGTTCAGCATTGTTCAGTGCATGTAGCCATTATTCTTTACTGCTAGTTACAGATAGACAAGAAGTCTGTTTTAATGAAAAGAAACTGTGCTGCAGGAGAAATGTTAAACAGATGCCAAGGCCATTAAAATTTGTTGCCTTCAAAATTTATCTGCCTCCTATTAAATGAGCAGTTCCTTTTATTTGTGTGTTGTTCTTTCTTTAACATCTCTCCTGTTTATGAGCTTGGAGGAAGGAAAAACCTAATTATACTTTTCAATGAATTGCAGATTTGATTTAGTGTGTAAATAGATAGTCCTGCGATTGAGAATCTGATATTAGTCATAAAAAAGTATGGCTGTGTATATCTTTCTTTAATTGGTAGCCTACTGAAATATATATTGAACATGAAATATTTGCAAAATAACACCATTTGAGAATGTTTCACAGGGCTTTTCTGGTTTGGAACTAATTTGAATTACTGGAGTAGTGTAATAATAAATCCCTGTTCACTGTAATTATTGTGTAATTAGCTTTGGGAATAGTATACTATAGTTATATGTCCATTTCTGAAAATAGTCAGAAAGAAGATTAATGTATTTTAGATATACTTGCCTCATTTTTAAAAGTGGTGGCAGAAAATCTAGGGCATTATTAGATTACACAAGATTTCAAGAGTTTGCATTATGCTTGGGCTTGCCTTTCAATCTGTGCCTGCTGAAAATCATTTTGGGAGAAGTTGCTGTCATCGCCATCAGAGTGAATTCTGCAGTCTGAAGAGAGAGTAGGCCACATGTATGAAATGACATAAGGTGATGCTTTATGTTATGAAGATGTTTTATGGTATGAAGAAATGAGCATGCAACAGAACTACAGCATGAAGGGAATACTTGCAGCTCAAGGGAGCTGGAAAACAGGGAGCAATCCAGAGTGAAGAAAATATGCTGGAAGATAAAAGCAAAACAAACCACCTGGTGTTTACAGGAAACTCTGTTCTCTGGATGCTCAGTTTGAACAGCTATCTGAGACTTCATGTGCCAGAAGGCAGTGCTCCTCCAAAACAGTCCTAGACCTGGAAGTGGAAGCTATCCCAGGGAACACTGGCAGACCTGAACTGCAGCTGGATCTTAGTGAGGACTGGGAACAGAGTTGTGATTTAAGCAAATGGAGTACTGGTCAGGCAGCAAAGTTTGATCTGTCCAGCAGATAGTGAGAGCAAGTTCTGATACCACTTTGCACAGTGGGAATGGCTTCAGTTAATTCAGTGTGTCAGAACTCTCCCTGGCATTTCCTCCTGAGAATTTTGGCTCCAGAGAAGTGATTTGGCAGACATTCACACTTCATGCTGTACACACTTCAGAGTTACTCAGTTGGATGTGACTGTTCCAAATGAATGTGCTGTTACTCCTGTTCTCTCCTTGTCCACTAATACTGGCTCCAGTGCATATGGCGAGTTAATATTCCCTGCTGTGTGCACTCAGCTGCATTAATCTGCAATAACAGATTTCTGTCTGTTACCTTTATGGATAAGCCTCTAAGTAATCATCTGCCTGAAGAAAATGTATGTTAAGTTCAGCAAAAGCCTATATTTCTAACACTTCTTTTTATTCTTTTTAAAAAAGATACTAGATATAATTTTCCCAAATTTTTATTTCATCCCTGTCAATTCCTTTCACTACACTTCACCTGTCATTTCAAACAAAATGTTAAAAACAGAGGGACATGCAATTGCTATGACTATGGTTTATTTATTAGTATCCCAAATTCTGTAGGCTGTGTTATTGAAGACACATAGAAATTAATTGAACTTAAAAAGATTGGAGCCAAATTTTCAGGAGAAAGAAAGATTCCACCAATACATGAACACAGAGATTTACAGCAGTGAGACATGCACTGTCTCATTAGGTGCCTCTCTGATTTGGATCACCTCCTGAT
This sequence comes from Bombycilla garrulus, assembly GCA_013400315.1. Lineage (NCBI taxonomy): Eukaryota > Metazoa > Chordata > Aves > Passeriformes > Bombycillidae > Bombycilla > Bombycilla garrulus. The sequence goes on along the minus strand of VXBU01011434.1, from coordinate 912,238 downwards.
TTTGTGCTTTGGGATGGGGTTCATTTAAAACAAAAAAATTCTCCTTTTCACCGTGATATAAATTTTTCTCTAGATTAATTTATTCTAAGATGTGTGCATTTGATGCAGCTGTTTATGTAGCTGGAGTTGCAGTTTTTAGCACACATTGTTGCTCTGAAGGTGTGGATTCCAATTGTTCCCTTACTTCAGTATGGATGTGCTGAATCTAGTGTGCAGTTTTCTAGACCCACCAAAGAATCCAACACCAGAAGGGATGGTGACCAGTGGAAGCTGAAAGTCAAGGCTGAAGAATTAATGGGAGTGAGACTTAGGATATACTGAGTTTTATACTTCAGTTTTCTAGACCGATTAGGTTCTGATCACTATGATTTTTTATGCAAGCACCTTTCTATAAAGTAAAATATTATAAAATACAAAATAAAATAATGCTACTGTTCTGTCTTAGAGGGCTGTCATGACAATTAGGCTGCAGGGATTCAGGTGGACTAGATGATCTCTAGAGGTTCCTTCCAACCCCAGCTATTCTGTGATTCCTTCATTTGTAATGTCAGCACCAATATCTAAGACAATCAGATACTTGTGAGGCCCTTTTTGTGCTTGATTGGAGCAGACATGTCAGCTGTGCAACAATCTTCTCTAACCCTAATTCAGACAGAAAATACTGAAAGTTGAAGTGAGGAGCAAAGGTGGGTCAAAACTGCCTCTGGGCTTCCCCTTGGGAACCCATGTGACAATTTAGGACAGTGCTTGATTGCAGAAAACCACATCCAGTGTCCCATCGTGCTGGGAAACCTGTCCTCAGCTGAAGTAGTGGAAGGAGGACATTTCTGAAAATTAGGGCTTTCAAAGACTTTTGCCAGCCAGAGCAGCCGTGGTGGGCATCCAGTTGTTGCTGGACATGGCAAAGCTGGTGCTGCAGAACACAACAGGTTTGGCACTGCAGAGCTGAGGGGCTCTGGAGGGAGGTGCACAACTCCCATGCTGCCCTGACTCCTGTCTGACTTGATAAGCATTTCTTTGTGCTGCATATTGAGCACAGGATTCAGAAATCACCGTCATATTTGTTTTCTTTGCAGGTGAATTTTTTACTTTTCATTAGTATTATAAGAATCTTGCTGCAGAAGTTAAGATCTCCAGATGTTGGAGGAAATGACCAGTCACAGTACAAGTGAGTCATATTTATAGATATCATAGACAGAACCAAAATAATCTCCTTAAGATTTCATCTGCTGAAAACCAACTGCTATGTTACTATAATTAAGTTTAATTTAGAACTACTTTTAGATATAGTTTAATAAATACAACTATGCTGAAATGGAGATAAAGATATTTTTATCAAATATTAAATTCATAAAAATTACTTAATTTCAGAAAGACCAAGAAGCTGTTCTTGAATTGGAGTTTAATTAATGAATGAATATGTTTGTACAAAATATATGGAGAGTAATTTCTTTCTTTCAATATGCTAATGTTTCATTTTGACATAAGAAAAATTTCAAAATCAAAACATTTTCCTTCAACCTCATTAAAACCTTTTTTTTTAAATTTCTAAAATACTTAAATATATTTTAAGAGCTGAAAAGAACTTACATTGTTACCAAGAACTTTAAAAGTAAGTAAAATATTTTATGGTGATTTAAAATACCATCTTTATTTTTCTAGAGGAAAATGGTTGTTTCTGGCTTAGATCAACTTCATTTCTGTTCAGACTTTCTTATTTTGTTTTGGTTTGAACATCAAATGCTAAAATGTCTCTTTGTTTCCACAGCTTTAAAATCAAGGGATGTTGGGGCACAATTCAAATGCGCTGCTAAAATTGGTTTTGCTCTTTATTGTCATATCTGGTATTGTTGTTTATTATAAGAGCTGCTGCATATGTAATAACCTGCAATCAAGAGTCTGTTGAAGTAGGTCTTATTTTAAAGCCCAGACACAGACTCTGACGGTTCAGGGTGTCAATATGATACTTCAGTGACAAAACCCAACACGAGCACTGAAATCCAAAGTCATTACAAGTGGCCTTTGAAAATGCTCTCCTGGATAATGCCTTTCCTTCATTTTAAAAAATACTGAATTCCTATTCTAAAAGATGATAAAACACGGCATGCAGAAATAAAGAATATTGTTAAAGCCAAGAGAAGCAGGACCTTATGTGTTTTGTAGACAATGTGACAGGTTTGATGCAAAAAGTGAAGAATTCTGATGTGCCACAGAAAAGTCAACACAGCTGGACTGACAAGCACATTTGTTTTGAAGAGCTACAGGGGTCCTGTTTTGTGTTTGCTGACCCAATTACCTAAACATGTGTGAGTGCTTATTGAATCTAGATGAAATTATGCAGTTGCCACATTATTATGTAGCACAATGGCCAACCCATAGGCAGGAAATCCCCTCAAGTTTACTTCTTGTGACATGAAGTTTTTGTTGCTTCCATGTGGTATTTATTTACTTTTTGAAAATTAGGCACTCCCTTACTTTGAGTCCCACCATTTTCCACAGTTTACTGTAGCACTTTATAATGTGAAATACTCACATTAATAGCAACCTTGTCCTTCATTAGTCAGCCCTGTAAATTCTTTGCTTTTAGCATTTGATTGCCTGATTAAGTTTACATTTCTGGTCTTTAGCTGATACCCATGGGAAAGTAGATTAACCTCCTCAAGAAGCTGCATCTACAGAGCAAATTAAAAGATCTGGAAGGCTCGTTTATATCATTGCAAATGCATTTTCTAAAGTGCAGAGAAGAAAAAAGCTGTTTTGTTTGTCCCTTTCTTTTACTAAAATGTAAGTGCAGTATAGAGAAAGTAGCAATAACTAGACAAAAATTACTAAGCCAAGCATGGAATGAAAGTGAAATATGAATCTAAAATGAATACTACTCATTCAAGTCACCATTTTTCTTCCCTTCCTCTGAACCTGCTTGTATCTGGTTCCATCGTTTTTGTTGTTCATTTTATTTTTGCAGTGGATAAGGCTAAATAAAATCAGTTTTCTGTTTCACTTTGGAAACCAGGAAATTTGCTGCCAGTGTCATCTTCTCTAGTTGTAAATTAATTTCTTCTGTTAAGGAATTCCTATTTTTCCTGCTTCTGGTATCATCTTTAGATGTGAGGGGTTCACTATTCTTGAGAAGCTATGCTGTCAGAAATTATTACTATTTCCACAGAAACAGATATAGCCCCTGGGACATTATGGACAAAGCAAGGCCATGAAGACTGACACAGAAAAAAAAAATTTTAATACCTTAACTTTTCTGTTAAAATAGGTGAATTCACAACAGCATCCTTTCATTGCTGAACCAAGTTATATTCATCAAGGCAGTGATGAATTATGGAACTCAACATTATAACTTCTCAAATTTTATACGATACCAGACATCCAAAATTGTGCATGGCTGGCCCTGTATAATATATAAACCTGATGTTATTAGACTGAAATATATGATAGATAATGTAAAAGTAGCAATTTATCATTCCAGTGGTTTCACAAGCTGTTTGTCAGAGCAGTTCTGCTTAGTAATTTAAAGTTTTTTCCTTAACATCCATAGTGTCTTCTGCTAAATTTTCGTTTGGTAATTGACAACACTGAAAATCATTTAATGGCATATGCTTGATACCATCAGTAAAGCTATGAAGTTCTAGTATTTGAGGCTCATGGAAATCTTTCAGTTGAGACGATTATGGATTACATTTCCTAGGTACTGTTTTCATCCTGTGCATGTGCAATGTACAGAATAACAATCATCAGTTACACATTCATCTCAGTAAAACAGGAGCTCATCATTAAATTTAAGCCTTTTCTCTTTCCTTTACCCAGGAGACTTGCAAAATCCACGTTGTTGCTTATTCCGTTATTTGGAGTTCACTACACAGTGTTTGCTCTGTTTCCTGACCGCAGTTCCAATAATTATAAAATAATCTTTGAGTTGTGTTTGGGATCTTTTCAGGTAAATTTAAAGATTTTTATTCAAAAGATGTTTTATTGACCTAGGTGAATGTTGCCTACTAACTAAGGAATATTGTCTCTTTCCAGGGGTTGATTGTTGCAGTCCTGTATTGTTTCTTGAACAGTGAAGTAAGTCTGACCTTTCCTACTGAGAATGTTAAATATTGGTTTTAGTAAATGTCTAAGTGCCCCTATAATTCTGCTCTGATATATGAAACTGTTTTAGAAGATGTCTGCATTCCTATTAGTGGAATATATTTGTGACAGTTTTTATAAAACAGGAGAAATCAGTGTAGCTGGGTGAAGAGCTTTAAGAGCTGTCTAAAATCTAATTCCCTGCAAACTGAGGTGTTAGTGTCTTTTGCTATTTAATGTGATCTAATCCATCTCAGTTAGGAGCAATGCGCAATTGAGATCCAACAAGCCTGGAAATTTATCTGGAACTTGAAATACCATTTAGTAAGTATTTAGGGGTAATGTTCTGCCAGTATCTAAACCTCAGAACAGCAACAGATTTTCAGAAGTGCTCAGCATGTTGTAGTTTTCATAGTCTCTACTAAGAAAGATACAAGGAATTCCTTTTGATTTCAGCCACCATGCAGTATCTGACAGAAAGAATTTGTCTGAAGAAGACACCTGCCTGCACGGAGAGTTAACATTCAGTTCTCCTGAGTGCTTTTCTGGTCTTTGATAATCATGAGTTGCCTGATTTTGGGCTAATCATTTGATTCTATGCCTTAAGTATATGAGATAAATAGCTTGATATCAAAAGCTAATCTTGCAGCACAAGTGATACAAAAGTGATTTTGGGAGGTGACCTTAGGGCACCTCTTCCCCTCTTTGCCTCAGTTCTGTGACCTTTGTTAAAACTGATTGGATACTCTAGAGGGAAGGGATGCCATCCAGAGGGACCATGACAGGCTTGTGGAAACAGGGAAGAGAACCTCAAGAGGTTCACCAGGGCCAAGTTCAAGGTCCTGCACCTGGGTCTGTGCAGTGCTGACTGAGGGATGAAGGGGTTTGGAGCCATCCAGCAGAGAAGGACTTGGGGATGAGGAATGCACCATGAGCTGGCAATGTGCACTTGTAGTCCAAAAAGCCAAATCCATTCATCATTAAAAGAAGCATGGCCAGCAGGTCAAGAGAGGTGAATTGTCACCAGTACAAGAAAGACGTGGACTGGTTAAAGCAGGTCCAGAGGAGGCCGCAAAAATTATCAGAAGGCTGGAACATCTCATCGATAAAGACAGGCTGAGGGAGCAGGGATTGCTGAGCCTGGAAAGGAGAGGGATCTGGGGAGACTTTATAGCACCTTAAGAGTGCATAAAGGGGGGATTATAAGGAAGATGGCAAAAAAACTTCTTAACAGGGCCTGTAGTGTCAGGACACTTTTGAACTGATATGTGGTAGATTTTGGAAGAAAATAAATCTTTTCTGTGAGGGTGGTGGAGGCACAGTAACAGGTTGCTCAGAGAAGCTGTGCAAGCCCCACCCCAAGGCCAGGCTGGATGGTGCTCTGAGCAACCTGGTCTGGTGGAAGGTGTCCCTGCCCACAGCTGGGAGTAGAACTAAATAATCTTTTAAAGTTTGTACCAATCCAAACCATTCTCTGATTCTGTTCCCAGAGATCCCCATGTGACAGATAATAGACATGGAAAAGTTCCCAACGTGAAAGAAAATTTTCAGCTCATATTGTGCATTTTCTTTTTAACACAGGTGCAGGGGGAGCTGAAAAGAAAGTGGAGGAGTTTGTGCTGGAAGCAGACAGCAGGCAGAGATTACAGACTCCACAGCTCGTCCATTTCTCGAAATGGATCAGAAAGTGTTTCCCAGCTCCACCGGAATTCAAGAGCTCACTCATTTATGCAGACAGAGACCACCATGATATAAATGAGCTAGGTGCCCCAAAACATGAAAACCTGTGGGATATATTATTCATTATGCAGCTTGATGTGATATTTTATAAAATGTACAGTTTAGTGCTTTGCTTTTCTACATGTTAGTGTTTGGGGAATTGGTTTGTGCAGCCAACCTGTTAATGATGGAGAAGCCTGCCCCATGGACGCTTTCTGTTTTGTTCAAATGGTGTTCATATTAATTCTGATATTCTCTCACAGTTTACTAGCCGTAACAATTTAAAAATTCATTTTCCTTAAAGGTCCCTTTACCTCCCAAAATGGATACAAGATCCATTCAGGCTATCTTGCTCAGTGCACACTTCTTTGGCATATGTAAGGGTTAAGATGGGAAGTAAGAATATTTCTTACACTTTCCTTATACTTAAGGAAAGATTGCCTTAAGGATTAGGAAACTCTTTTCTAATTATGGAAAATAAAATTTAAAAAAAAATTCTAAGACCATAATTAACTGCACTGGGAGTTCAGTGTGCTAATCCAGGAAATCATGAACATGATTTACACAGAGGGGAACAAAGTAGTACTTCTAGGCTAATGGTATAAATTTCAGAGATTACTTTCTACAGAGTTTGATTTCAATTCAGTTGTTACTTTCAAAAGTGCCTAGTTTAATGTTTGGGTGCAGACTGGAGGCCTGTCTTTACAGTCCATACAGAAAAAACTGCTATATTACTTTTGAATATAGTAGTTCTCAGTTGTTCTCTTCTGTTTAAAGTAAGGGATTTGTGTTGCTCTTTCATGAAGGAATTTTCTGAAGAGGTATGTTTTATTGCTAAAGCAGCATGGCATAGTATAAACGGCATTGGATAGGACATTACACATTGAAAATACCATTTTTTACAGTATTATCATTGAAATCTCTCTCTAGGAACTACATATTTGACTGCAAAACACAAGGAATATCGCAGTGACGTTAAAACTGAATTTAACGAAAAATGTAAATTCGTTAGGTTTATTCAGTTCTCTATCTGAAATGATTTAAAATTTAGTCCTGACGATGACTCCAGAAAAAAAATAATTAGACAGAATCTCTAAAAATTACCATAAAAAGCATAAAGAAGGGATTTTCAACAATGCCAAGCCTCTTATGTAGACACATTAAAAAAAAAAGGCAGAGAAGTCACAGTCGTAAAAATATACATGAAATTTCCACTCTTTAAAAGAAACAAACCCAGTGATGTTCTCTTCCCTTGTCAATATTTAACCATGTCCACCCTACATTACAAGTGGGAATAATAATGTATTTGCATGAGTACAAATGCAATATTGCCCTCATATTTCAGATAACAGATTTTATGGAGCCCGCAGAATCCAAGGTCCCTACTCTAGTCAGATAAGGGGAAGAACAGCAGCAAGGGCATCTTCTGCCAGGCATAATGGTACACGCTTGAAAATATTACCAGAGCTGGGAATATTTTCAGCAGCTGTCAAAGTGTCCCTACAGCTCTTGATCTGGTTTAATCCAGCGATTTATCGGCCAAACACAATTTGTTTTAATGGGATTGTCGGGGAGTCACACAAGGTTTTGTCAGAGCAAAGACAGAAAGAGCTCACATGACTACTGCAGAACGTGGTGAATGTTACATGACACCTGTAGGTATTATTTGAGTTAAACAAAAATCACTCAAATAATTGTCACTTACAAAAATTGAATTTAAAGAAGCTATTGATCACTTCTAGATCATTCATACGTTTTCTGCTTGGCAAAGTAGCTATGAGATTCTGGATGGAAATAGATAGCCAAGAACACTCCCATGGGGTCTAAAGATCTACCCCTACACATGGATTTAAACTAAATATATTCCCAAAGACTTTAGACTGAGGAAACACTGCTAAAATTTAGTATGTTTCCTGGATCTCTGGAAAAACTTATCCCAAGCTCTTAACTGCAAATATATGAAGACCCACTGGAGCTTTGGGAGTTGCTTTTACACCTAAATTAGACACATCTGTGCACTTTAGGATTCTTTGTCTGCAGTGGCATTGGGATTGCTCAGTTCCCTGAGATGTGACGTGCAGGATGTTCTTTTTTCCCCTTAATTTCTAGGGTAGAAAGGCGCATGTGACAAGCATTCAAGTGTGCTCATCTTTTTGCTCAGATGAGGTTATGGGAGCGAGTTGACACACAGACAGAATGATAGCACAGAAATAGATGTTTCAGGCAATCATTTCCATCAGTCTGTTCTGCATGAGGCATCACCAATTATATGTGTTTATAACACATTGTATCTTAGAGAAAGCTGTCTTTGTTCTAATTAGGTGAGCATGGAAAAAAATCTGCATTTTAATTATTTCTGGGTTATAAAAAAGAGGAGCCTTAATAAGAAAATACATTTTATATTGCAACAAACCAGCATTGTTTCCTTTAACAGAGTGCAGATGCATTTGGGCTTGATTCTGCTTTTCATGTAGGGTGAAATGCCACATGAGAAATTTACAGTGGGAGAACACAGAGATATCACTAAGTTTGTAAAGGACAATGTGGACATGCAGAGAATGGCACACGGAAGAAAGAGAGGCTGTATATATTTTTCTTTCAAACCAGTGAAAAATACAGTACTTTGTAGAACCTCATCCCTCTATTAATAATATAAATGCAGATAATCTAAATACTGTTTTGTGATACAGTTTAACTTCATAATGTTTGTGCAAATATTATCATGTCAGTAAAGACACAGAAGGCACTGCACGCACTTGTTTTTACTCCCAGAAAATTTCTGATTTCAAAATAATTTTATGCAAAGTTACAGCATCAACCCTATCATCAACAGTTTGCCTTTTTATGGACAGATACACATGATACAAAAATACCTGTACAAGGTGCAGAACAGTTTGACAAATCTAGGATTTGATCAATGTTTTTCATCTTTGCAACACCCAGAACAAGACAGCTTCTCATGGCTTTGTCTTTCATTGCATTCTGTTGAGGAGTATGCGATTAAATGCTCTTGCTCTGTGCTGTGGTGACTCTAAAGATTCGAGAGAACAATGCAATGAAACATCATTTGGCCTTCTGTCATCCCTAATTCTAGTTCTCACTCAGTCATCAGGGGAGGAAGTAGAGACTGCAAGACAAGTGTAACCTTTCCTTGCACCTCCTTTTCTTTATTCTTTTACTGACTTTTTCCCTTTGGTTGCATCAGGGTCCAAACTGCATTGTAAAGTCTTCAAGGCAGGAGACCTGGGGTTTTTTTTGTCTGTCCCAACTGAAAAGCCAGTAGCACAGTTTGTACTTATTGAACAAGAATGGTAATAGAGTTCACTCCCAGTACCATGGTTAATTGTTGTGTTTTACCTCCCCTGGAGGCACCATTAATTCTGAATGGTTTCTGTCAGCATTACCTGCTGCTGATGCCTGAGGAACACTGTGACAGTTTGCTCTCCACTTACTGACCACAATTCAAAAATGTATATGGACACTGACTTAAATTTTCTCCTGCAAAGTTGACTTCAGCTGAGTGCTTGATACACTCAGGTGAAATTCATCTGCCCTGGTTTTGGTGTCTAAAAGATGCATGTTTGTCTCTGAGCTAAAGACACATTTAAAGAGCCTCCCACTGTCATCACAGAGAAATAGGAACTAGTTGAAGATGACTCCTTCCATGTTCAGCTGGGCATCTGAGGCAGTTTTCTCTGGATCTACTATAAAATGAGCCTGGGGTAGCTGGCTAGTACCTAGACTTCTCACTCCATACATAGAATCAGGTAAGATGTATCCCTCCAGAGGAGATCATTAAGCTGCCTGGGTAATATTACACAGATACTACTTTCTAAGCAAATTATATTAGGTTGTCCAAACTTATCCTCCAGGAAATGTGCAGTGTAATTCAAAAGGTCAGGCATAGGAGGATCCCACAGTTCATTTGGTCAGGTGTCCCTGCCTTTCATGATAAAGCCCACAGCCTTATGTCCCATTTTGATTTGCCTGACCTCAGCTTCCAACAAAAGTTTGTTGTTTTGGGTTAGGTGTTTGGCTTTTGCCTTTTGTAGGGGAGGCGTATACTAAAAGAAAGTGCTTTACAGTACCCAAACTTTTCTTTATGTTGTGGTGTGGGTAGGCAGCTGAGGAACACCCAATCTAGGCTTGTGATGGGACTGTACTGTAGCAGCAATAGAAGCAATATAATTGGTGGCCAATAGCATTACAAAAAACCTTCTACCGTCAAGCTGGAGACACCCTACCCCACTCTGTAGCATCTGCTTCATGTCCTGATTCATCCTAGGCTTCTCTGTGCCTTTGACATGCCAAAGGGAAAAGCAACAGGCATAGACCATCAGCAAACCAGAGACTCTGTCTGGGGCAGCTTGATGAAATAAAACACTGCCAGGTGCGTGTGTCTCAGAGTCCATGTGCAAAGACTAAGATGAATCATCTGCATCAAATTTTGTCCCCTATTTTTCTAAAAATCATCTTCTGTTAACTGTGAATTTGCCCAGTTCAGCAGAGTGATCTGGGATAAAGTCCAAATTCAGCCTACACAGATTTTTCCAAACATCTTTAAGGAAAAATCGAACTCTAAATATGTCTGACAAAAAGAAAGAACTGACAAGTAACCTGCAGAGAAGGCTGCCATGTGTGTAAGGGTCATTGTCTGAACAATTACTGTCTGTGCACAGGAAATACCTTTGCCAACAGAAGTACCTTCATGTTACCATGAGTGCCTATATCAGCTGTGGGCTGTCAGTACTACCCTGACATGCCAAATACAGAAGTTAGGATGCAGTGCTATTCTGTTGCTGAAAAAAAAATTTTAAAAAGTGTTCTAACATGTATGTTACAAGAGTACATCAGGATAACATTTAAAAGGAACTTTCTGTGATATAGTTTAACCACTCCGTGTTGAATCTGTTTCTGCCCAATGATAGCAGGTTGTAGTTAAGTCTAAGTCAGGAACATTTCCATTGTCACCTAAAAAAAAGACACTGAAATGTCCCAAATCCCTCCATTTCCCAAAGCACTGTAATATATTTATGATTACCTGCAGCTTTTTTTGTCCTGGCACATTAGTATGAATATTACGTCAAATTTCTCTTTTGTCATCTTTGTTATAACTTTATATCTGTCAAGTATGGTAAAAATTAAAGATGATGTAAATGAATGTGATTATTTTTTACAAAATGTACAGATTATTATGTTGTATAGATTAATGTGTGTAAATAGATTTCATACTGTAATTCACTATAGTTTTCTTCTGGTTTTGATCTTTTGTTCTCTTCTGGTTTCAGTTTCTAATGTCACAAACCTAATAGCCTTCTCTGAGATGTTATATATAAAGCTGTGAACAAATAAGTGTTTACATCTTTATGCTATTACAGATAATAGTAGTCAGTAACACCATAATGGACTGAAGAGGAATCAGAGAATAAAAATTTTAAAAGTTTTGCACAAAATTTCTGTTATTTATGCTTTTTATGATTGTGTAAAATGATGCAGTTTTCTTACTGATTCAGTGGGTCATGGCCAGGCTGAAGGGTGTGGCTAAGTTAATATTTCACTTTTTAATTCAGAAGAAGTTAGACACCCATGTTAAAGAAAAACAGCCCCTAGCTTCACTGAGGAATTTGTAGCTTTCTGTAGCCTAGATGTACTTACAGGGGCATGAGAATGGCACACAGCTAGAGCAGAACCAGGTGACCCCATATGTTGTGTTTGGCACCATCTCCATGGCCAGCAGCTATTTTTGATTTTTCATGGCTCGCTCAAAACTTGATTGCCCAGTTATCTGTCAGGAGTACTGGGGTCTGTCAGGAGTACAATATGAGAACAAAGGAAAGCTGTGAAGTCTCTCCTCTGGAGGCAACACCATAAATCATGGTTTTATCCCTAAAAGATAAGGATCTATTTCTATACCTGTAAGTGGCACAGGGAAGAGACTGGCAGTGGTGTGCTGCTGCTGGGGCCAGAGAGAGAGAGGAGTACATGTGGGGGAGAAGGTGGCACCTCATGCGGCAATCCCTGCCCTGACAGCAACACCAAGCAGGGACAGAGGATGGAGCCTTTTTTGGTGTCTCTCATGGACCAGAGAGTCCATCCCCGTCTGTGTGTGTGTCTCTGAATCACAGAAGCCACACCACCCAGAGGGCTCTTCCAAGCCTTTGGGACACCTGAGCTCTCGTCCTCTCCCACCTTATGTGAGTTCCTGTGGGAGCTGCGTCAGTCTGGACCCTTTGGCAACCAACAGCACGTCTGCAAAGCACTTCAGTGTCCTCGCCCACATGCATGGCCTCTCTCCCTCAGAGCTAAAGGGGCAGCCCCACAACCTGATCACCCTGATGTCTGCATGAGGTGCTTCGGAGCTGATGAGCCTGCACATGCAGGACAAACAGGGCGCAGAAGAACAGGGACACTGCACTGGCTCCCATCAGTTCTGGCAACAGCACCTCCAGGTTTCCACTGCAAGTCTGAATACTCTCAAATGCAGAAGTGGATCCCTTAGAAAAGTTCTGAATAATTAGAGGAATAGTTATCTCCAGAATACAAGCAGTGTAGTGTGGAGGGGAAGAATAAGGGAGTCTGCACGTCAGAAACAGCTTAAAGAGGGAAACAACTTCTCTGACAACTCCTGCATGGTCACACTGGACAGTATCAGCTGCAGGAATCTCTTAGCTCTGTACTCTTACCCACTGGCCCACAGGCAGCTCTGAATACAGCACAAACTGTATTTGAACACACACACTCCCTTTCCTCTGATTGCACCGAGAAGCTTTTAACTGCGACACTTGAAAAAGCAAAGGAGATCAGTGGATGGGAGGGTGGAAGAGTCAGAAAGACCATCTATCCTCCCTTCATCTCTGTGAGAGAGCTGAACCAAAGAGCTATGGAAGACAGTTAAAGTTATTGCAAACTCTGTATGCGTGTGTGTTTCAGTTTGATGTGGACTGTAGAATGAGGTTACTTTTAGAAAACACCTTGTTTTCCCCTGGAAGTGCATAAGCCAAATCCCCATTTATCTCCCAGTTCCAGTGCTATTGCCAGCACTGTACCCAGTTCAGTTTGTATCACAGCAGAGGTCAGCCCTTAGGTGGCAGAGTGTTGACACAGACCTTTGGGAGGAGCAGGGTGTTCACCAGAACCCGTGCTTAGGAAAAGCAGCATCTCCCGCACTCCCTGCAGTCTGCTGTGCAGAGGCTGAGTCTGTGTGTGCCCCCCCTGCAACACTGCCCTGTCTGTGGAGTCTGGGGTGACTTCTTTAAAGCTGTCACTCTGCAGAGATACAGGTCATTCCAGTTTGCAAATGGGTTCCCTGCACAATGTTAAAAAAGTACTGAATAATCAAACCGTATGTGTCCAACCAAATAAAATAAAATGCTACCTGTTAGTTAAGTTCCATTATTTACAATCAATTATATTTTAATATCCTTACCTTAACATAGACTGAAATACATTATGAGCTGGCTGACATGCAATTTGTGTTGAATTATTGTCTTAAACTATTTATTAATACATGTTACATCAAACCATTAAATAACTATGGGTTGCATCAAAATAGTTATAGATTTTCACACAGCACAAATAAATACTTTTCTTGTAATGGCTTACAAATTACCCTAGGATATTCCATTAACTATGGATATTGGATTTGGAAGACAACTGAAATTGAAATGAAGAGCCGTGCTTTATGTTGAAATCCTTCTGGATTTCTCAGTTGGTGCCTTTGTAATTGAGACTGCTTCTCAACACAATCCCATTAAGCTGTGAAATTCTCTGTTCAGAATGGCTTTATTTAGTAATAGCCCTTGGCCATTGCTTATCCCTGGTTTCCTGCTTATATTCTTCACCTGCTCTTAATTAGTGCCTTGGGCTTTGCCTGCCTGTCTCTGTAGGATATGAAAAAATACTGAGGGAAGTAATGAGGGAATCAGTAAGCAAGTTTATAACAGTATAATTAAAAATGGATCTTGACTGCAAGGGGACATTTTATTTTACAGAACTGCATTCATGAGAAGCAATTTGAAAATGAAAACATGATCTGAGTAATGCACAAAATTGTGCTATAGAGGATGTTTGTGCTTTAGCCAGGTGATGAATTGAACAATTTAATCATTCCTGCAGATTATAGCCTCTGTTATTCAGATAAGTACCAAAATCATATGGCCTGTTTCATAAAACACTTAACTTGACCTTATTACTCAACAACAAAAACATGAAGAAAAACACTGTTTCTCTCAAATACACAACATCTTTTAAAAATCATTTCATTTTGCCTTTGAAGGTCATAACATCCTGTTTCTTGGATTAGGATAATAATTTATCAATCTAGACACTCAAAAGTACCTTTTTGTCATGAAACATATGGAATTAATATTTTTAATAAGTAGGGGTTTTTAAAAGATCTTTTAAAAGCCCAGCATATATCTTGATCAACATACAGCTCTGGTTGCTTGTCCTAGTGCCCCAACCATGAGCTGAGAGCAGCTTGAAAGACACAGGCAATATTGGGGTTTTTTAATCACTGAGGCCTAGTCCATTTCTGTCTAACTTGAAATTTCTCAATTAAGGCTTCTATTTATAATTCCCCTTTTTGACTGAATGCAAAGCTAAAATTCCAGCCCAAGCACTGCTCCTGCCTCTTGGATATTTCATGTCCTGCCCCAGAGGAGGTGCCTACAAGGGGCTCAATTCCCCTCTCCTTGGTAATCCCACAGGGCTGTGCCATAGATGTGTTGAGATTTTCCAGCTCTTTCATCAGCTTACAAAACCTGAATCTTAATTTGAACCATGAGATCCTTGATTTTATTGTCCCACTCTCATGATATGAGAAGGAAGATAATTTACAACCCTTTCTGGCTTCACTGCAGTGAAATATTGAATTTAGAGCAACGCTTTCAAACATAATAATGGATTTAAAGGATTAAAAGTGAGTTACAACCGTTCTTAGATGCACAAAATTCAGCCGCAGGTGTTTTTTATGGTTCTTGCACCTATACAAACTTACATATAAGTCAAATATTGTCTGGCATCATATTAGCTGAGGCTGGAAGCTAGAAAGTTATTTGCAACAAACAGAGGAGTGAGGTTTTGAAAAAGCTTCATGGCATCTCAAAAAAATTGCACCTTTAGATTCCTGTTTATACAGCTTAAGGGGAGTAACATGTTATGAGTCTAAAGCAACAGAGGATTAGACCTCATGACCTATGCACTTACACTTCCTACACATCGGGCTATGGGACCTTAACTGCATTAATATGTCTAAAGTTTTGGAAAGAAACAGGAAAAGTTAGAAAAAATATATAAACTTATACAAATCAGAGAGTTTAGACAGATGAATTAGTCACAAAAATCATTAGGTTTTGATCTGTTGTCAACTGCTATTACAAAACTCGCTATTAATGCCATTTCAGCTGTAGATTCAGTCTGGTGCTGCTCCATTGTGTCTGGATGAATGGAAAGTGCTGTGACGTAGATACATTGGAAGAAATGTGAGCACTATAAAGAGACTTTTAGTCTCAGTTCATCTTCTCCCTCTATTGTGCTCTGTATTCATCACAAGACTAGAAAAGTTCTTCCAATTTCCTATTCATACACTGATCCATGAATAGTACAACTGTACTGCTATGTATGTTCTCCAAATGTCTGGGCTGAATAGTTTATTTCCTCGGAGTTGTAATTATTCATCTCAGCATTTGGCAATGTTTTCAAGTGGTTTTAACTTTCCTCATGCAATATGTCATCAGGTTTCAAAAATAGTAGTTTCTTTGGACAATGTGGATACGGAAGTATTTGGTTGGCTCGTAGGGTGGAAAACAACTTCTGACCTTCACAACTGACTTGTGGTTGACTGGTTTTTGACTGCTTTAGCACATTTGAAAAATTTGTATTCATACAAAATGGTAAATTAGAAGAAAAACATTAAGAAAAAGGATATGAAGTTAGGGAATAAACTGAGGTAAAAGCTAGAATCTAACTTTGAGGAAATACAATTATGCTCTAGGACAATGGAAGTGGAAAGGGAGCTTGTATTGAAGATCCCATTTGAGTCAATCACAACTTGAGGACCATTTTCATGAGGAACTGTGAAAGATCTTGCTAAATCTTTTCCATTGGGTATGTGTGAAGCTAAACTAGAACCTACATTTTCAGAAACATCCTCCGCATATAAAACCTTTCCAGTTTTGCTCCAGTTTGCAGCTGACATACAGTCTGAAAAATTCAGATGTTCAGGTACAATCCACCTATCGACGCATGGTCTTCATTCCTGTCCTTTTACGTAGAAATTTTACACATTTTCGATTACATGAATGCCGTTATTTGGCTCTCTACATATGAAAAAATGAAAACATTTCTGAGTAAATGAGAGAATTGGAAAGCACTGATTCATATCCTAAGACAGAAAAGGCAAAAGCTCTTCATGCCACCAGATCAAGAAAACATTTTTACATCAATAAGCTAATAAGGTAGCACATTTTGGGGGCATTAAACATAAATCATGAATCTTGATCTCATTACCAAACTTAAACACTGTGGCCTTAACTGTGTCAGCTGATGGATTATGTGTGCTGTGATTTCCGCAACCAAAGTCACTAATGAAAAAGACTATATTCTCTATACTTCATATGTCTTTAATATTTATTTTATTATTCTCACAAAACAAAACACAATAATTTTGGCCTTCACTCTCCCACTAGTGTCCGGTTTATACCTATTTAATTGCAAATACTTCACTAAAGGTACAATCCCAGTAGCCAGCAGGATGCCAACTATCAAAGCATAGCTCAACACCAGTAGGAAGTCAACTTCTGTGCATGACTGATTAATTTGCCCTTCCATTTTCTGCTTGGAAATAGTCAGCATTTGGTTTTGTTACTAATACAACCTAAAGTTTGCCATCTGCCTTTGTAAAACCATGTATTTTGGACATGCTGAGTCGAATTCCTGCAAGATGACTGTGACCTATCCCAGCTTTAAGTATGACCCTGCTATTCCTGACAAATTTATTCAATCTGTACTTCATGTCCCTCAGCAACAGAACAATCTTAAGAGGGCAGAAATGCTCTCAGGGAAGATGTTTGTCACAAGCTTTGGCTGGAGAAACACCTACGCTTTTGTACAATTCTTCCTCCAATGAGATCCACAGATGGCATACAGTAGTCATTTGAAGGAAATTAATTGCTGCTCAAAAATAAGTCTTCTGCAACATGTTTTAGTTCATCTTCTGCAATGAACAAAACCCAAAAGCATTTGGATATGTGCTTACCATAAATTTCTATTGCTTTTAAATATTCAAGTTTTCAGCTCCTGTATTATTGTATCTGTTGGGGGTACAAGTGCCGGGTTGGTACCAGCTAGGAATATGTGCCCATTTCCTTCAAAAGAGCCACATTCTCTCAGGCCAATACAGGTATCCAGCTGCTCACATCTCAGTCTTTAAGCCTATACTTAAGTCCTGAAGCATCAGCTGAACTTAGGATGCTGATCTGGTGTTTTGCTTATCATAAACACACTTTAGAGCAATAGTACTTGCTCATCTCTGCTTATGCTTTATGGTTTCCACTGTGTAAATTATGTATGATCTTGAGAATCCCTTATCAATACTCACTCATCTTACAGCATGTTTGTAACTCATCTTTTGCACTCCACCAAGGATGCAGTTTCTTCTTGTGCAATATTGTGAATATTTTACGGTGTTGTATATATTTCCCTTTAATTTATATGGACATGTTTGCTGACACTGGTCTCTGGATACAATACTTATGGTCTCTGGATATATTTTCAGAACTGTTATGGCAGGAGGAAAACAAGATCACAGCTACAGCTGAGACAAGACTGTCATGACACCCTTCAGGGAAGAAAACAGATTGGAATGCCGACCCAAGAGGGCAAGTGCCAGGGCAGGGAGCTGGAAGACCAAAGCATGTCAACATGCAGCAGGAATGAGCCTTGAGCACCCATCCGCCATGGGCAGAGCCAAGAAAATAGCACAGGGCCTCCCACAGAGGGCTCTGAAACCATTTCAAGTGATCTTGGTGTTGACATAAATTGACAGCCCACTACAAGAGCAAAAGGGAGGGCTTGGATCAGCTGCACCAGTGCTAAGGAAGCTCTTTTGAAGGCTTTAGCTGACTTTTTTCAGTGAGTGATTAAACCACCCTAATATTGTCTGGGGCCATTGAACAGCAGTGCAGACAGCCCCAGACTTGCAGTATGACCTCCCAGCTGCGGGTTCCCGCAGGATCTCTGGCTCATACATCAGAAAATCTCACTATAATTGCTCAAATTTTCTGTTTATTCTTTCAGATATCTCCTCACAAATGTTTGTGTTCATTTCATGGCAGTTACTTAAATCAAGATGGCTTTTATCATAGTTAATTACTGAGAACTTGAACTTAAGAGATACTTTGAATACTCCTAGCAGGCTTATGACTTTGTTACTATGGAAGAAGAGATACTGAGTAGGTTAAAAGCAGTCTCAGAGTTTGATACAGAACCAGCCAAGATGCAGACAGCCACTAGGCTCAATTTTGTTTCTTCTTTTGTTGATGAATAAATAACTTGAAGCAAGCTTCTAGCTGAATTTCAATTGACACGTAAACACTTGGACAAGTACATCTAGGTCCCAGTATCACTTAGAGTTCTTTAAAAATCAGACATTGTAATGTCAATGAGGAATTTAAATAAGTGGAGAGAGAAGCCAACTAGATTTTCCTTGCAACCTCAATTGTAAACCTATTTTTAAAACAGTTGTATGTTATGGATGGACAATAAGAATAGTAGTCTATAGCACTATTTGTGCAGAATAGTAATCCTGACTGGCATTTACGTTAATTCCTGCTTTTTTCTAAGCTTTATTTCCCATATATAATATTTATTTTGTCTTTTCCTGTGTCCCTTTGCTACCCCAGCAATATTTTTTGTGATTTATGACATGATGTTTCAGTACCAAGTAACAAACCCCAGAGATGATGCCTGGACACTGAAAAATAGGATGTAAATCACTGATACAAGACACTGAATTAGTGCAGAAGTTCTGTGCAATTTATGAGTGCACTTGAGAATGGTTCAGTGTATTTAAAGTACTTAAGGATCTCCACTAAGTCACACAATCCAAATGCAATAATTGTTAGTAAAGCTATGTCTTGGATGGGGAAAACTAAGAAAGCTTGGACTTCACTGTCTCAAGTCAGCAGAGATGGAAAGTCACAGATTTGCTTAGAAATAAAATTAGTGTTCCAGAAATAGACAACTATATGGGCTTAAAAGTGAGGGCTTTCTATTTATCTGTACATTGTCCAGATTCTCATAAATTTACTTCAACAATCATTTTACTCAGAAAATCATTTCTACAGGGTTCTATGCGATGTCCCTACAAAGGGAAATAGTTGGTGTAAAAGTAAAGACTGCAACTGCCTGTTATAAACTGTGTATATGTCTGCTAGTTTTCAAGAGGGTTTTTCTGTTTATTTATCTATTTGGACACATTTCTGAATGCATTGCTATATCATAGGTAGTACAGCATGCCATACTGGATCAAATCAATGGCCACATAAAGCAAAAGCTTCAGGAAAAAAAAAAAATCAACATTTTTACTGTACAACCTCTGCCTGCTCTCCTTCTTACCCTGAGTTCCCAACTCACACCTGGACACATGTGACACCCAGCTCCCTGTGCTACCTTTTAACTCATCCCTAACACCCTCCTGAGACTGATTCTCTGTTTGCCAATCCTACCCACTGTAGACTGTCCTTTCTAAAGGGTAACTTTCTTTTCAGCTCTGTTTGTTGGGCTGATCAGTGCATTTTCTAAGGGCAATATTTCCTTGCTCTGTAATGCAGTAGTTATACTAGTCTGAAGTCTCCAAACTAAGGCTTCCAGGCTGAAGGATTTCCCTGTGCAGCTCCATGCTGCTTTCCTGCACACCAAGACATTTTCTTGCTATTGCTGATGGCTGGAAGATGCTCTTTGCCCCACCCCAGCCCTTAGGATAGCATTTCTCAGGCTGCCACAGATGAAATCAATCCCATGTACTGATGATTTTGTTCAGGATTTCCACTCCCTGAAGAATAAAAAGCTTCATCACAAATCAGATATCTCAGACTCTACTGTTTCAGAAACCTTACAGATTTGCAAGAACAAATAAAATTGTAAAATATCAAGTGTATTTAATGATAAATATTTTCTTTGGCTCCTTCATTCAAATTTCAATGAAGATGGAATTAACTTTGTGAAGCTAAGATGTAGTTTTAAGGTTTCTGTCTTCTCTTGCTTTTTGCCTTCTATATAAACAGGACCAAAACCCAGAATTATAATATGTTTGTGCAAGCTAGAAAACCTTGTTTTACCCATTTGTCTGTTACAAAACCTTGCCAGTTTTTTTCTCGCTGTTGTCTTATGATAGTTATTTTCCCAATAAGAAAAATTTTCTCTTTGAAAGTGTGTATTAGTTCCCATTTTATGCTTTTATTCACCTCTTTTTTAGATTTCATATATCATGTCCTTTTGAAAATGGTTAGTAAATCCTTTTGTAGCATCCTATGAATCATTATCAAAGCACATTTTTTGCCAGATTCAAAGCTGTTTTCTGCCTGTGAGGCTATAAAGGGATCTAAAGATAGCACACAGGTGGTGAAATCGAAACAAAGCTACTTAATTTGACTAATATCCCTTTCTTTAATACATGGTGTTTAGGATGCATTGCATTCATACCCTATTCCATTCATGAATAAATCATGGGCATGCTGGCTGTGTTTGTGGATTTCAGCTCACAGTATTTATTTCTGAGGGTGACATCCAGAGTTCCAATAATGTGCCACACCTCAGGTATTGCCAGCTCTGAGTGATTTTGTGGAAAGACCAGCTTACTTATGCATGGGGCTGGAAGGGACAATTGAGCTGCTTTTGTTGGAAAGGAGCAAGACTGATCAGGCAGTTAATTAAGCAATCAAACTGTTTGGTTAATGATCCTGCAGGGACTGTCAATTCTCATTATGTGCTAGATTAGTTTCACTGAAGTGGAGCTGAAAGCTGAGGGTTGGTTTCTGCCTCTCTCTTCAAAAGCAGGAGCAGGTAGCTGGTGCAGAACAACCCATCTTCAC
Organism: Bombycilla garrulus; assembly: GCA_013400315.1. Lineage (NCBI taxonomy): Eukaryota > Metazoa > Chordata > Aves > Passeriformes > Bombycillidae > Bombycilla > Bombycilla garrulus. The sequence goes on along the minus strand of VXBU01011434.1, from coordinate 891,347 downwards.
AAGATCCTGGGCCAGCAGGCAAGGGAAGGGCATGGCAGTGTTTTAGCACAGACACAAGAGGTGCTGCTGATCAATCTCACTTCTCTCTGGTACCTCGGCAAAGGCACCATTCTGTCTCTGGATGTCTATCCCAAAAGAAAATCACCCAGCAAAATAAGGGGTTTTTTATCCTAGAGCAGCTCCAGGCTCTGTTTCATCATGTTGCCCTGCAAATGGTTGATTTGGAACACTGAGAGTTGTTGACAAAGGAAAGGGAATGGAGAAAGGGGGCCAGAAGCTGTTTAAGCCAAAAAGAATGACTTTTCACTCTGTGCCCGTGTGTGGGGACAATATAAAGTCCTACCTGTGGCCTTTCAGAGGAGCTGCAAGTTGAATCTCCATAGAATAGGAGCAATTGGTAAAGAACAAATATAGGAAAAATTTAGTAGCTTCCAGAGAAGGGGCTGGAAAATGAATGATGAAGAGACAAATCAAAGAAAATTAATTTTACCAAATGAAAGATAAGAATATACTAATATTTAATGGTAAAAATGTGCAGTACGTTAATAATTTAGCTTCTACCAAGAAAGAGAATAAGTTCCAGGTGTAGACACCCTGTTATGCACAGTGATGAAGCATAATTTATACCCATTTTTTGTGGCTCTATACTGTCTCAAAGAAACATGTCAGAGCACATGAAAAATATCAGTTAATAAATTCTCCCAGTTTATTATCTTGATAGAAGTAATCACATTTTTCCTAGGAGAAAACTGAATATTTCTCATCTGCTTGGATCATACAGGAAGTCTGTGGCAGTCCAGGATATAATCCAGATCTTCTGAATATCAGCCTTGTATTTAGCTATAAATTCAGCTTTCCTTAGACTTGACTTGTTTTGAGTCATATTTTGTGATCCAAAAGAGTCTCCTTTTCTTGCCCTTCCTTCCCCGCACTGCAAAAAACAAAAAAAAAAACCAAAAAAAAACCCAACAAAAAACTACCAAAAAAAAAAAATAACCCACCAAAAAAACCCCAAAACCAATTTAATTCAAAATATTAACCGTATGAATTTTTGGAGTTATTGGTGAAAATTTGAATGCAGAAGACCTCAAATCTACCAGCAGACTGGCTGGCTTGACATTGAAAAGGAAGAGTGGATGCAGAAACTTCAAGAATTATACAGGCATTTTTGAAAGTTTTAAATGGACACATTGTAGGGTTGCATGCAAACTGTACATGATGAGACATCATCTATTCCCTTTCTGGATGACAAGGTCAAATCAGCTTTTGTCTGCTGGTTTTCACCTGTTCATGACATATGTGCCAGTTTACTAAAACTTTTGTTGACTAGTCCAAGACTGACTTGGACTATTCTCGTAGATTCATTCTGGAGAAGAGAGATAGTCTGTGTAACCTGCTTTTCTTGAAAGATAAAAATTTTTACTCTCTATTCCTTCCTTACCTGCCATCAGTATATCAGCATTTGGAGTCTCTCAAATCTGATGTGATTCAGATCTTTGGAAGAAAAGTAAAAACATAACATTGCAACTTATCCTACAGTCCAGACTGGAGCCACCCCAGAATCCCATCTACATTGAGTTTCTTGATATTTCACTTCAATCTTACTTTAAAAAAAAGTATTAATTGGTTAAAATTATTTTCCACTGAATCTTGAATTTTTTGTTGAAAAACCCCCAAAATAGTTTGTGTTTTATGACACTTTCTACAATTTGAAGATCTAGGCTGGTTACATCCCAAATCCTGGCTGACTCCTAGTCCTATCCTGCTCTTTTAGCACATTTTTAAATTAAAGTTCCTGAACACAGCACTACAGCAGCATAAAATGTCTCACATGGAAACCCACATTTTCTGAAATCACTGCTCAAGTGTTTGGACAGTGTTGTCAGGCACATGGTGTGCCTCTTGGGGATGGTTCTGTGCAGGGCCACGAGCGGGACTCCATGATCCTTGTGGTCCTTCCGGCTCAGCTGATTCTGTGATTCTGTGATCAGCTGCTGTCTGAGCTCATCAAGGTACCGGCCACGCATCACCCAAAGCCTCCTTTGCCTCTCTGGTCCCTCTGCCTTTTCTCTGCTGATCACAGATGGCCTTCCCAGTTGTGCTGGACTGGAAATGCAGTGCAGAGGACTTGGCAAGCTGTCAATAACGGGGATGCATTCCAGCCTTAGGAAAGCAGAATTTTATCATTAAAGACTTCATAAATAATGATTTGCTCATAAAGAACGAAAATGGAAGAGGAATAGCTTGGAAACTCATGAACATTTGAAATGGCAGGAGCCATGTTATCAGCATCTGAAACGCATTTAAATTGCTGTAAATGTTGTGGATCAAGGATCACTAAATAGCATACTAGAAGAAAGCTAGTGATATAAAAAGAAATGAAAAGAGCCAGAACTGAACATTTGTAATTTTCTTCATAAAAAGCAAGTTTCCATGACTCACTCATATACTATCAATTACATGTGTTTAGAGGCTGAATTTTAAGATTAAAATAGTCTACTAAATTTAACTGAGCTGTTATCTTTGTATTTTTGCAGAAATGTTTTCCCCTGGCAATTGCAGAGAAGAGCAAGGTGGTTGTGAGCTTGGGTTATGATAACATCCGCCTGTAACCTGCATTTACTGCTTATATAAATGTGTGGATAACCTTGAGGATTTTTCCATTCTCCTAAATATTTGCTTGCCAAGGTGACACTGTTTAATTCCCAACTCCAAAGAGCTTTACTTTTGCAGATGCCTTTTCAGTCTTTTCATAGAGGTGTTATTTATGTGCATGTGAACTGAGCTTCCTAATCTCCTGGAGTGTGATGTTCCGAGGTGGCTGCAGCCACACTGGCACATGTGAGCCATGATGATTTTCCCTCCCTCAGTCTTGGTTTGTGCTCAACTGTTAAAAACTTTGTGGAGAATAAGAACATAAATGCCATATTGTATTGACCCAGAGATCAGCCCAGGTGATTAGTCTGTCTCTGGCAGGAATTTGTGAATACAGGAGGATAAGGAATGGGAAGAAAACTACAGGTAAGTGTATTCTTTCCGGTGTCTGTTCTCCCAGTTTCCAGTTTATCATAAGCCTGCGAGCATCACGAGTCAAAGTTACATCCAGTGTTACTACTCAGTGTTAGACTTGTTCTCCATTACCTGAACACAAGTACATCTTTTTGACTGCCACAGCATCCTCAATATCTGAGCAGTACAATCTTTTTATGCATTGTCAGAAAAAGTAGTTGTTTTTATTTTAACACAGTAACTTAATAATCTAATTGCGTGTTCCTTTAAGTTTTCTGTTATGGAAAGTCATGAATAACACTTCCCTTGTTGCCCCACTCACAAGTCGGCTCCAGAGTGATGACTGCCTCTCTGCAGTCACCACTCTTCTAAACCAGGTAGTGCCTGGAAGCCCTCCTGGGTTTGGCTGAGACTGAATTAATTCTCTTCATAGCAGTCTGTAGGGTACTGTTTGGGATTTGTGACCAAAACAGTGTAGATAACTCAGGAATGTTTCAGCTGTTGCTGAGCAGCCCATACTCAGCATCAAGGCCTTCTCCGTTGCTCACACTGCCTCCCCAGAGAGGGCTGGGAGTGCACAAGAGGTTGGGATGGGACACAGCCAGGACAGCTGACCCCAAGTGACCACAGGGGCATCCCACACCACATGATATCTCAGTAATAAAAGCTGAGAGGAGGAGGAAGGGGGTACATCTGGAATGATTGTCTTGCCAAGTCAGTGTTATGTGTAATGAAACTTTGCTTTCTTGGGTATGGCTGAACACCTGCTGCCCATGGGAAGGGGGGGGATGAATTCCTTGGTTTACTTTGCTCGTATGTGGATGGCTTTTATTCTGCCTGTTAAACTGCCTTTGTCCAAACCCGTGAGTTTCCTCCCTTTCACTCTTCTGTTTCTGCCCCTTTCCCACTGAGTGGGGTTCAGTGCCTGGCTGTGTGGAGCTGAGCTGCCTCTCGGGATCAATCCACAACAACTCTTTAGTACATTGCAGTGCAGTAGATTTGTGTCCCTCTGATCCTGCCCTTCTGCCCTCTTTGTATCATCTCTATGGTTTTGCTGCATCTCCTTCCCAGAGGGAACCAGAGCTGCACATAGTGATGAACAAATGGCTCCATCATTGATTCTATGACGTAGTAATGATTTCTGTTTGTTAAGAAATAGGTACTAAGGGATCTTAATTGAAGATTCTTATTTAATATTCTCTTTAAGCAGCAAGACAACATTTTTACAGAATTATCTAAAGGCACCTTTCTGAGTGAATAAATTTCCTATATACATCACTCATTTTATGCCATATAGATCTACAGCAGTGAGTTTTACTGCTCATCTTTTGACAGATATACCTTCCAGAACAAAACTGACTTAAAGAAAAATGAACCTCAGAAAATAATACATCAGTTAACTCTCTGAATCTCATTCATAATGTGTTCTATTTCTTCTTTTCAGAACACACTACCTTGGAAACTTTACAGCACAGAAGTCCTGTGAATTTACATGAAATATCTGCAAAAAAAATTACTGAACATGTATCTGAATCCTTCTGTCAGCAGAATATTCTTTTCTGTAACATTTGGTTTCTCTTTTCATTACGTGACATAGCAGAAGTATTGTGAGTTGATTGAAAAGTAATTTATAATCAGGGGAAAATAGAATGTAAAAAGATGTATATAATATATATTTCTTTTCACATCCATCTTCCATTGTTTTTCTTATGTGATTTTGCCCCTACCTTAGGAAATACTGCAATTACAGTCAAGTACAATCAATGCACTCTTTAATTAGAGTGATTTGATTCCTAAGGAAATAAAAAAAAAAATCCGAGAACCCACAACCCAAGGCAGAACAAAACCAGAACCAACAAAACCAAAATAACCCAAACAAACAAAAAACCCCAACCCAAACCAAATTATTGAAAAAAGCTACTTCAGCTGCAGACTTTTGGTGTGGTTGTATTTACAAAGCTTGTAACAGAAAGCCTTTTCCTTTGATAGAAATGGTTATATTTAAATAAATAAAACCAGAAATTCTAATCTCAAATACTAGCCATAACTCCTTTTCACTAGTCTTTTCACTTGTCATCATGATCAGAAATGTTTGAGACCATGAGAGAAATTTCAATTAAAAGCAATTCATGCTTATTAGTTTATCAGGGATTATGAGGACAGTTTAGAAATGGAAAAATATGAGCAGGAGAATAATCTCAGAGAATTCTTTTTAGCTAAATCAAATTAATAAAAATATCTAATGAAGGAGTTTCCTAGTGAGACATACATGGTAAACAGCTGCTGAGTGGTTTAGACCCAACAGAAATCCTATTTTTCTCTTTGCAAATACATAATTATTATTAACAAATAAAAAATAAGGCAACGTCTTATCTTCAGGAACATCTGAGAGCCTAAAGCAAGGCTTCCAAAACTCAGTTTAACTGAGTGCCATTATCAGTTTGAAAAATACTGTGGCAAATAAATGTCTGTGGCCGCTTCCCCCTCTGTGCAGTCCCAATGTCTCTTGAGCCACAAGTGCCTTTGAAGCAACTGACCTGCCAGAGCCAGCACTGATGTGATGAGGTGAGATAGCTCCTTGATCACTGTTATTTTGACTAGCCAGTATCCAACTTGCCAAGTCCTCCCAGTCTGCCTTAATCATGAAGACAGTGGGGTTTTCCATTCTGTTTTTGTCTTCACTTTTACTTCAATATTACAGGTTCTTTCCTTGCTATTTGTTTTTTAGCCTCATATCTAAGATTTGATGAGCTTTCCAACACGCACTTCTATAGCTATTCTGATTTTGGCTTTCTCGTAATTGCAGTTCAGGTACAGTTATGATACTTCATAATTTCAGATCTTGCAAGAAACAAACCTTGCAATAATGGAAAGGTCATTTTCCGCAGGAACATTGGGAGGGAGGAATACAGACTTTAATATCCCCTCTTTCTATATCTGGCTTAAAAATTTACACTATTCTATTTGTGGACACAGTGATTTGTTGCTGGTGTTTAACTGGTTGTTGTATATTTTGCCATTGTACTTACAAATGTTTCAAATTTAAGAGATTTAGTACCATACACTGAAGTGTATTTAAATTCTCTTACACAAAAAAAATTATTTCTCCCGTGCTTTTGTGCTTTTGCAATAAATATTTCTTGCAAAAACCTTCATTTATAGAAATAAAGGGCTACTTTCCTCTAGAGTATTTTCCAGTACAGGAAGCATGACACTGAGATAAGTATTTCTCAGAAGAAGCATACCACACTATTGCCGGGGAAGTGTCTGGCATCAGGTTGATGTCAGCAATAAATGATATGTTATTTTTGATAAAGCAGGGTTGTGACTTTCCCATCTTCACCTTTGTAATGCAAATCTTTAAATCAATCTTAAATTTGCAGTTTTATTTAATATCTTTTAGCCACTTTACTATCTGAGGTACTTCTCTCTCATTTCTGCAGCGTTTAGCAATGGTTCAGTTATTTGCAAAACAAATCTTAATGCTATACTAATATCTGAAATAAAATGTGATGGTCTGGAATTCCTCTGGCACTCATAGTCTTTTCCATAGAATCAGGGGATCATAGAATGCTGTGAGTTGGAAGGGACCCAAGGATCATTGAGTCCAACTCCTGGCCCTGCACAGGATCATCCTTGGAGTCACACCGTGTGCCTAGGAGTATTGTTTAAATGCTTCTTGATCTCTGTCAGGTCTGGGGCTGTGACCACTGCCCTATGCAGCCTGTTCCTGTTCCCAGCCATCCTCGGAGGGAGGAACCTTCCTCTGTTATCCAACCTAAACCTCCCCTGACACAACTTCAGGCCATTCCTTCGGGTTCTCTCACTGGACACCACAGAGAGATCAGTTCCTGCCCCTCCTCTTCTCCTCAGCCTCCTCTTCTCCAGGCTGAACAGACCAAGTGGCTTAAGCCACTCGTTTCTCCCTCAAGGCCCTCACAATCTTCATGATCCTGCAGTGGACAATTTCCAATAGCTTTTCTTTCTTAAATTGTGCTGCCCAAAACTGCACACGATGGTCGAGGTTAGGCCACATCAGGGCAGCAGAGTAGAGCAGGACAGTCCCCTCCTTGGACCAGCCAAAGTTTTTGTGCCTGGTGTACCCCCAGAGACCATTTAGTCCTTTTAGCCAATTTGTATCTAATTCTTAAATAAAGTCTTTAAATCTTCACTGATTGCTCCTACCTGCCTATGCAGGCTCCATTTGCAGGCAGAGGGTCAGTGCCTCGTGGTCTCGCTCTCAGAGCCATGACAGCCTGTTTCTTCTGGATTTGGTAAGGATTATTCTTGAAAAATGCCAGGTAATAAATTTCCTTCTTAATATAAATTTTTGTAGCCTTTTTCATAAAGAGCCCCTCACAGCAATCAAGGCCCATCCTCAGTTGCCCATTAATCATGTGTTATGCTGTAGCAACAGCTCCCACAAGTGGGCTTGCTTCATGAAGGTTTCCATCAAAATGCAACTTGAACATGTTTTCAGCAGACATTTACCTATAAATATTAGCACATGATTACTCCAAAAGTAATCTACGAAATGTCTCATCTGCTGAGTACATAAGTGAAGTAAGTCAAGGCATAAATTTTCAAAGTAAATAAATCTGTCCTGATAAATTCAAGCCTGCCTGCTCTGTTTAAACAAAACCTGTAATTGTGCTATATCTTGTGGTCTGCAGTTGTGTTTGCTGTGTGCGATTTGTAGAACAGGTAATTAAATTGCTTCTTGGACAGTCTCGAAATTTGCTCAATGATTTTAAACCAAAGCTTGGTTTTATAATAATTTTATATCTCAGCATTGAGAAGATTATTGTGAGATCAAACATCAAGGGAAGAAAAAATATAATTGATTTTTTTAAATAATTTCATTCACTGCCCAAAGACGACACGTAGAATATTTGTACTGTTAATCTCAATAGCTCATATGTAAACTAATGCATCAGGCAATGAAAGTCCAGTAAAAGATACCAGTTTGTAGGGACACTAGGGAAAATCAATGAAGGATGTTAAAGATATTTGCAATACCAGCTGAATTGCTGCTGTGTTACCAAAAAGATATTTAAGTAAATTTCATGGCTCAATATTCATGGTTTAGTGTATTCAGTGAGTTAGTATTGAATTAGTTCAAGTTATAAGGAAGTGCCTCAGAAGCCAAGCAGCACAAAATAATTATCATTATGTGCTGACAGGATAATCTCTTTTTTTCACAGACCTTGACTAAGCAAGTCACTCATGTGCTTTCTTTGTTGGGAAAACACATTTGATTAAGAATCCCATGAACATGAAGCATGTGCCCAATATACAGTATGACCAGTCATCACCTGATTTTTCAAGAGATTTAAATAGACTTTGGATCAAGTCCCAGACTGCAGTGGTCTACTTCCTTACAACAAACACTGTCTTAACTAGCAAGAACTTGAAAAGGTCCTGACATTTTATTTTATAAAAGCTACGTAACTGAATAGCATAAACAGAGGATGTACAATACTCCATATGGTTAATTATTAGAGGTCCTGAAAATAATATTATATACTGTTAAAATGTTACCTTCTGTTGTTTTTATCTTCCAATTATTTGAGTTTGTGGCTTGGAACTAAAAGTAACACTCAAGAAGAGGCTGAGTTGTTCACCGGATGCAAATGTTTGGTGTGCATCTCTCTTGAGGTGGAATTTTTTCAAGCAAACTGAAAAAATCTTGTAGTTATAAATCACACTTTTGTGCGTTCACTTATGCAAATAGCGATTTGCATCATTTACATGACTCAGAGGTGAAGGCTCTTGAAAACATCACCTACATAGACCCTAAAATTAAAGAAGTATCAGAGAGACTTACAGAATGACATTGGTAACTTTTCACTCACAGTAACTGTGTATTGTATTTCTACCACAGCCAAATAACAGATGCAAGAACTGTTTCCTTTGTTATCCTTCATGTGAGATTTTCTATGAGCACAACACTGAGTGGATACGTGAAGCAAATCAAGTAATTTCACACAGGGCAGTCATTTAAGTGTTAATTTATTTAATCTTATTAAGAAGTACAACCCATATGCTTCCAGTGCTGAATTAAATTGATCTCTTTTGCCTGTTTATCTTGCTGCTTTTATGTTTGAGCTTTCTGACATCAAAGAGATGGATGTCTTTAGGCAAGATACGCTGTTTGGTGCTCTGCAGCTAAATAGCTGTGACCTACGAATTTGTCAGCACTAGAATAAGGATCACTGTACAAACAATAGCAGAAGTTATTTTCCTCCAAATTTTGTTTAAAGAGGTATTTTTAAATGTTTGGTATATGGGTGGTAAAGGCTTGTATGTATGGCAAATTCCTATTTAGTCAATTCTGGAGTTTTTTATGTACCCTATGAGGCTGTCACCTCTTATTAACATCAATACTGAAGCTTTGTATGTCTTAGTTTTGAAGTTTAACAGTTTGCAGGGAAAACAAACCTTTGACATTTGTTTCTACAGAATAGACTATAACGAAATAAGATGGGCTGTAGACTTTAATATAACACAGCTATAGTCAGCATTGAATGTCTTTTGGCTAATATGCTAACAAGCACTCCATGCAGTCTCAGAACCCTGAGAGAGGGAAGACACTTGTATCCATAGCAGCAATTCACAGTAACCAGTCTCTATTTCTCCTTTACTATCTATTGTGAGGAAACTGCATAAAATGATCTGCTCAGCAGGGAGGAAGGGAACTAGCATCACATTTGCTGCTTTGTTAATAGGAAAGTGGAGTGATTAATGATTAAAGAAGAAAATGTAATATATTTTGTGGGGACAGTGATACCATCAGGAAGAGCAACACAAAGGGCACCTACATGAGTAACAAATCCACATTAAAGAGTGTTGGGGATTATGGCATTTGAGATAAAAGTCAAGATTGAATTAGTAGTAGCTTTCAAAACTATTAGCATATTTCAAATTTCTATCTAAGTATCTTGAGGTACCAAAACCATCATCTACAACCTCTGCAATCAGACTCAAGATTGAATTCCTAGTAGCTTTCAGAACTATTAGCATATTTCAAATTTCTATCTAAGTATCTTGAGGTACCAAAACCATCATCTACAACCTCTGCAATCAGACTCTTTAATGTTTTTGGTAGTATTTATTCCCTCATTAGAAGAGTGGTATTACCTTGCTGAATCTCAATGTTCAAATATCCCAGGCTCCATCAAAAGAAATGTGACCTTTTGGGGCATGAGGGAGGAAGCAACCCTCCCTTGGACACACATTGAGAGGTTGAGGGTCAGTCAGCCTTGAGAAAAGAAGCCTCTAGAGAGACCTTAAAACACCTTAGAGTACCTGAAGGGGCTACTTGAGAGAGCTGGAGAGGAACTTTTTACAAGGGCATGGAAGGATAGGGCAAGAGACAGTAGTTTTTTACTGAAAGGGAGTAGATTCAGATTAAATATTATTAACAAATTCTTCCCTGTGAGGGTGGTGAGGCCCTGGCCTTGGCTGGCCAAAGAAGCTGTGGCTGCCCCATCCCTGGATGTGCTCAAGGCCAAGTTGTATGGGGCTTTGACAAGCCTGGTCTAGTGAAAGGTGTTCCTGGTAGGGGGTTGAAATGAGATGGCCTGGAATATTTAGCCTTGGAAAATCAATTCATTTACAAATGGAACTGCGGGGGTGAGCCACCATTCTTTTAATTCACCTTTATATGTGTAAAACCTTTAGAGGGGATCCATCTCTGTGATGCACATATCACATTTAATGAGAAGAGGCATTGTTGAATTGCTTCAGTGAAAAAAAATTTGAATGTACTCTGAATAGAATTAGGATCCAAAAGAGCGAGTATATCATGAAAGCTTGAGATATTGTCTGGGACAAGATCCCTTTTAACTAGTTCACTTAAGGTACCATATACTCCATGCAAATATTCTCAGATTAGTCAGAGGAGAAAATCAATTTTTATTAACGGTCCTTTGGAAAGACAGGCCTTGCACGGAATTTGATACTTTCTGCTCTATTGTCTACATTTCAAGAAAGAGTATTAAACACTGAAACAACCTATGGAAGATGAAGTCATTGTGAATGCAAAAGTCCAGTGCATGGCAGTCTCAGAAAGGAACCCATCAAAGCCCTTGAAATCCCAACACATAAGTTGTGATTGGCATGTATGCCCCTCTTTACCAGTACAGCGAAATGCAGATCACAAAAAGAGGTCATTAGGTCAGATACCGTATGAAGCAGTATAAAAGAAGAAAGCAGCTGAGAGCATCAAGCCTGTTAAGAGATATAAGAAACGTCAGTATTCTTATTGACATTAGCAGAAATTTGCAGCGAGTCTATGAAAATTATTAACTAGGCAATAGAAAAAGGGACTGACAACTACTCTGGGATAGTCTTTCGTAACAGAGATTTTCAAAATATAGAGATTGTATTTTCTTTTAATCCAAAGGAAGTTATTAAAATGACAGTAAGGAAACAGCATCAAATGCTAGAAAGACTGGGCAGCATAGGTATAGATAGAAATGCCACTGATACAGCTGACAAAACCAAATGCCACAGATACGACTGAGAAAACTGACACCAATGCAGCAACATTGTACTAACCCCCAGAAATGTCCACTGCTTCACTCTCTGGCATTTCATTAATATGAACATAGCAGCTCTGCAACATTTCTACTCATCATCTTCTTGGCAAACCACTTGTTTCATCAGTGCCAAGATTTTAGGCAGATGATCTTAAAGATTCAAATCCATGCCCTTCAAGTGAAACATATTGTGGGGAGAAAATCCTGTCTGAGATGTACAGTCATTCCGTTTTCTAGAAAGACCAAATAAAAAGAAAAGCAAGCTGTAGGATTGTGTACTTGCTATGACAAAATACCTGGCATCTGAAAATAAACTAGCAGAAAATCAGCATAAATGAGACTCGAGGCAAAAAAACCTTTGAAGAGAATAATGATATGATAAATAAAAACAACACATTTCCAGGCTATTGAGGTACTTCAAATATAAGAAAAGGATTGAGACCAGAGGCTGAACTAATGGGGAAAGATGAAAAGAATCCCAAGAAAAACATGACCAAAAATTCTGAAAATAGGGGCATCAGATCTGTTTAAACCTTCATGAGATCAATGGCCGGGGATTTAGATAGACAATTAAATCAAGCAATTTACAGATGCACCTTCTGCTCCTTTTTCACCTGGCAACATCACAGAGTGAATTGTGACCATGGAGTCGAGATGATTTGGATTATGATTTTAGCTTCAGGAGAGAAGTACAGCAGCTGAAGTACCTATTAGTGATGTGATACCCAGGAACACAGATTTGACACATTTCGTTCAAGTCCATTTATAAACAGTAATGCTAAGAGAATATGATTGGTCTTTTTCTCCTCTTGTTTTACAGCCTGCTCTGATCCTGGTGGAACTTTTTAATTTGCTTCTCTCTAAAAAGGAGGACATCAAATTAAATTTCCCTCCTTTGGAGGTGGAGCTTTGACATTTGGTTTGTTAAGCCTAAAAATGGAACTAGAACTAGCAGGAATTACTGTATTTTAAGTTTCCACCTCAGTTTGATAAAATCCTACATGCTGAATATTCTGCTTCCCCCAAGACCAGATATATGCAATTTAATCAGACTTTGTTTAATAAACCCCAAACTCTACAAAAGAGTCACAAACAGCAGGAAGAATTATTTCTTTAGGGAATAATTCCCATTTAGGGAATTAGCCTTCTCACACTCTTTTGGAGTGAGCACAATCTGGTAGCTGAAGTAACAAACTTGAGAACATAAATCTCCCTACTACTGAGAAGCTGCTGACACAGGAGCCACCTAAGCTCTGCGACTTTCTCCTTTATGTTCACTACTCAATCTTAGTAGCCTAAAATTGACTGGGTCAGTCAAAGACTAATTCTACCCTAGTCAGATTTCTATAAAAAGTCCAAAAATATGGTGTTCTTCTCAGAAAATGGAAATGGAACCAGAACAACCTATCTGGTTATTAGCAACGTGCTGGTTTTGCAATAATTGGCATTGGTGAGGAGGGAAGAAGTCACCCACGGAAACTATTTTTCTGAGAGCTTCCTCTATAACTTGACAAAACCAATCAGAGGCTAGTTTGAATATTGACAACCTGTNGTAGCCTAAAATTGACTGGGTCAGTCAAAGACTAATTCTACCCTAGTCAGATTTCTATAAAAAGTCCAAAAATATGGTGTTCTTCTCAGAAAATGGAAATGGAACCAGAACAACCTATCTGGTTATTAGCAACGTGCTGGTTTTGCAATAATTGACATTGGTGAGGAGGGAAGAAGTCACCCACGGAAACTATTTTTTCTGAGAGCTTCCTCTATAACTTGACAAAACCAATCAGAGGCTAGTTTGAATATTGACAACCTGTGAAACCAGATAAAGAGCTAGATCTGCCTCTGTGAGATTGACAATTTAAAATGAGCAAACACTGGGAATCTCCCTTTTCTCTTCTGGCCTAAGTACAGGCTGGCCCAGCTCCCCCTGGAAGAGTGCTTCAATACCCTACTGTTGATGTGTCATTCAGGTTTCCTTTCACAAGTTGTTTCCATCAGATCAGGTGTTCTGTGGTTCCTGAAACAATAGCAGACCAAAGACACAAAGCTAACAGGCACTCAGAGAAGAAGAAGACATGGCAAGACGGTAACTTTTAGAGAAAGAACCCTGATTGTTAGTTCAGTACTTCAGGGTGGAATCATTATGATAGGCAAATGCTCCCTTATCCTTTAAACTGAACTGGAGATTAGGATGTGATTCACCTCCTGAAAAGCTGCTTTCAAAAAACCATGTAGAACTTCTTTCCTCATTCTCTGCAAAAGAATTTTCTCATTCTCTTTTGCAAGGCACAAATATAGAAATGAAGGTAATAAAACGAACACCAATGTTGGAATGACAGGAATACTGTGACTCTGGGACTATGGCCATTCTGTTGTCCTCATGAGTACAGGAATCCCTGGACCTCTCTTTTTCTTCATGGAGCATTTTAGATCTTCAAAGAAATTCTGAGTTTATAATATCCGCAGCTTAAATATTAGTAAGAAAAGTAAGAAATTCTTCCCTGTGAGGGTGGTGAGGCCCTGGCACAGGCTGGCCAGAGAAGCTGTGGCTGGCCTATCCCTGCAAGTGTTCAAGGCCAGGCTGGATGGGGCTTCTTTTCTCCAAAGAAAAGAAAGAAAAAAAAAAAAAAAAAAAAAGAAGCCATAGGCTTCTTTTCTCCAGGCTGAACAACCCCAACTCTGAGTTTATAATATCCAGCCTCTACTCCATCCTCCAGTTCTACACTCAGGAACACCATGTCCTTGAGTACCGACATCTGAAGCTGGATAGGACAAGTCACGGGGTTTAGGCCAGGTACAAGTTTGGCAAGGATTCTTCCTTCCTAGAAACCACTGGCTCTGGAGTCTCTATTATCTATTCACTACACTGCTCTGGTGCATGTTTAAGAGATGAGTTTAAATTATAGCAGCCTGGGAACTGCTCGTGTTATCTATATGAAGAGACAGAGTAGTATCAGTGAGTTTACAAAGGAACAGACATAGCTGTAATATTCTCTGGAAAAGCACTTCAAAGCAGGAATTCCTGGAACAAGATCATGAAGTCACAGGCGATAAATCCAACTAATGTTTTTAAAATATGTAAAGTTTTGAAACTACTGGATAAAATATGCTCACAGAAAATCAAATACAAAGGAGACCTTTTGTTCTTGGCCTAAGGATTGTTTGGCAGTCCAAATGAAGTGTGGGGTGAGGGACACTCCCACTGTACCAAGGGCAGGAGGTAAACATGTCATTACTGTAGGAATGGGATGTCCAGAGTCATGGCTAGGCTATGAAGGAAGAAAAAGACGAGGGAGTGAATAATCTGCTTTCTTTGCTGAGGCTCAAAGCATTTCTCACCAGTCCTATGTAACTCATTATGCACCAGATCCTTTCTGAAGATGCAGATATTCCTGAGGGTTTTCTGTTAATCAAAGTTCAGAGCAAAATTTTGCACATTGGGTCTAGCTGAGAACCGAGACATCGCTTTCTGCCCATGTGCAATTGCAGACTGAGACATGGCAGGTCCAAAAGGTGCTGCCCAGTAAACCACATCTTGCTACAGATAAGAGGAGTACTAAAACAGTTTTTTCTCAATTTTGTCAAAAAATAGTCCTATATTGGATGTACGGGACATAGGGGACTGGGGATATAAGTGGTAAGATACTAGCCAGGGGAAATGCTTTTCATTGCAACCTCTTGTGGGGGCCTTCTTCCTGAAGATCTTTTTATCTGTTGTTGACTCTGGGGATGTTAGGAATTTATCAGCTTTTGAAATTGCTGTTGTTTGTTTATTTGGTTGGTTGTTTTTTAACTGTAAATCTTGTTAATGACCTGAAAACAAAAATTGAGTTTGGTCCCTACCAGGCAAGTCACATCTCCTGGTGAGAAGCTGTGCCTTCTCAGCGACTCGAAACTGCACCACTCCAATCCCTGCCACCTCTTTTTCCCAGAACTTTCAACAGGTCACTCACATGCCCTGCCTGAATCAGGAATCCCACATGGAGCAAGGATGTTGCAGTGCGTTCCCATTAGTGGTGGGATAAAGTCTGTTTTCAATTAAGGCCATGCAGATTTCTGTGCATTGAAGAAAAGTATTAATTTATCAAATATAATTTCCATAATCAGCTACAGAGATCTCATCTTTTAAGCTGCTGATACAGAATGCTTTTCTACTTTCATTTATATACCTGGGTGTTGTATATTCACAATACACACATATATACTACCTTAACAGTGGAAAAGCACTACCTACATGTAACAGATAGTTTCTTAATTCTATATTGTTTTGTTAGCAAAATATCTATTTAAGCAAATAGTAAAGCCATAATTTCTTCAAGATATAAAAATGTATGATAATCTCCATAAAGTAATGGAAATATTAATAAAATAATGCAGCCTCATTAATGGCAGAAAAATAATTTAATATAATAATCACTTGTAATTGAATGAAGGACCACATGGGAGATTCTGTCTTTGAAATAACTTTTACATTAAAAATAGAGTAAATCAAGAAATCACAAGAAAAAGAAACACTATGCAGCTCAAGAATTCAAGAATATTTTCTGCAGGAATCAGTGGTAAATGTTTCTTCAGAGCTATTTCTGCCTGCGGGAGGGAAAAAATATCTAACGAAATACAAGCTGCTGCACAGAAAATTAATGACTGAATTCATTGAGTAGAGAACATGGCACACATAAAAATGAAGCAGATACAGATAGATCAGCACTATGATATTTGCATTAGTATTTATATACAAGAAAAGAAAGAGAACTTCTCAGTGATATACACACAAAACCTTAAAAAAATCACAGAAAGAGTGTTAGAAAATATGTTCTAGTTCTACAGATTTCTGCCTTGTTGTTTTTTTATTTCATTTTACTGTTGTTTTTTTTTTTAAAGATCAGAGAACCAAGGAATCCCCAGTCCTCTGTAAAAGACCTCATGAAAATAACTGACCTGCAACTTCTGTCCTCAAGGGTCAGCTCAATCTATGCCATTAGTTCATCATTTTTGCAGAGTGAAGACTGAGGTCTGATACATCTTGCTAAACAATTTCCGAAATATACAGCTTCATCTGTATTAAAACTCTCTCATTAACAGAAATTCATAGAATCACTGGATGACATTCCTACCAGCCTATTTCTTTATTATTTTGAAAGATTCAATAACTTTTCAGTGAGTAGCCCCCTGATAAACTATTTTCTGCTCTAATGGATATAGCAGTTTACACTCAGAAGTGAATGTATGTCATTAAATTACTTTAGGGATCCAGTGTACAGTTAATTTCTACTTAATTCTGAACTTTTCACAAAAATATCATGTGGCAACTGCAATGGAGATGGGAGACCTTCCTTAAATCATGCCATATTATTATCCCATAATATTTCCCAGGACATTTTAGTTCTGCTCATTTTTAAAATCTCCACAGAAGAGAGAAAAATGAAGGAAATTACACCTTCTTAAATTTCTCATTGCTTAATTGCTTTCACTGACATTTACATGGCAATACTTTTCATTTATTTCAGCTTTCTCAGTGCAGGACTGTTTGAGAAAATCACTTAAATAATCATTAGATCATTATCCCCATTCAGAGAGAAAGCATTTAAAATGTCATCACACCACTTATCCCATAAATAAAGCACTCAAAAACTGAGTACAGTTTTATGAGGGCCAAGCAGTATCTTGCAGTTAATAACTTTTGTGCCAATGAAATATAAAGGGGCAGCTCCGTAACAGTCAGAGATAGGTTTGTGTTTTATAGGAATATGATCTCTATCACTGCCATAGCTTGAGTATTCTCTAATTCAAACTAAACTAGTCAGTGTCTGTTAATGACTGCTCTCTATTTCTTATACTTTACAGCTTGCTCTTGGCTGTAACATACTTATCATATATCTCCCATGACACTGAAGGTGTGCTACACTTCCCGGGCAGTTTTCCAGAGCACACAGCTCTGCAGCCAGGAGCCAAGGACAGACATATTTTGTCTTTTTGTTTGCTTCTCCTGGTTTTGAGGGTTTCCCTACTTAGACAGAGCTCAGACAGTCAGGACAACCAACTCATCCACTGGCTTCTCCTGTGCCCTGAAGTCACTCCATGCCTTTGCTGTCCCTCGCTCATTACAATTGCATTTCATAGTAATTGTCAAGTCAGCAGGTTATGCAGTGAAGAATTGCTCCCTGGGGCAGCATTTTCTATCATTTCAAGTAATATTAAGTATTAATTTCTACATTGTGAATGTTAAAGGGACTGGGCTTTAGACAGGGTCTGGATACACATTTAACCAATAGCGTTGGTGTTGGTTTCTATGGGAGAGGAAGAGGAGCAGAGAGTCTGGTCTGAGTGAGTTTGACTATAACGTCAATATGGTGCAGTTTGGAATAAGAAAGAATTAATCCTGAATTTATCCTGAAATGTTTTGACTTTTGTTTCTCTTTTATTTACCAAGGGGATAATTACTTGGGATGGCTGTCAGCAGTGCAGCAGTGATTGCTTTTAGACAATGCTTCTTCCTCGGCAAAGTAGCTGCTTCCATCCTCACAGCATACTCCATGTCATTAAGGACAAGGCTCAGTGAGAAATGACTGCTCTGCCTAGTAGAAAATCTTCCATTTCCTTTGTTATCCAGACACTGTGGCCAAGGACTGTGTGTTCAGCCATGGACACACAGTGCAGGCCTGCAGGAAGGGGAAGATGCATAATTTATGCTGCGAGCCAGGACAGTGTCTCACACACTTTAAAACAAACACTTCCTATTTCATGACTTTGGCCAATTCCACAGCTGGAGATGGCTTCTGTCCTATTGCACATAAGCCTCCTGTGCATATTTCAAAGTCTCAGCACTAGAGCAGAATTTCTATACTTAAATGGAAGTAAAAATTTCCTTCATACTATCATCCATCTCAAGCTAAATGTTTTTTTCTCTTTCAGGCAGCTGCAGAGAATAACTGCTAGCACAGAAAGAGAAGGATATACCTCTTGGTCCAGGTACAAATGCTAGTAAGTGGGGAGATTCTGTTCTCATCTTCAACAGCAATTAACCTTTGGGAGGACATAAGCACTTGATTTTCCTCATTGCACTGTTAGACCAGGTGTGGAACCAGCCCCAGCTGTGGCATGTGTCACCCTTCCGTGCCACCCAGTGAAGTTAGTCAGGACATGAACCTAATCACTGTGTGGAAGACATGCAAGTATTAAAATGCAGACAAGTTATGCTTCAGTTTGTCTTTGTGAGGCCACAAAACCTGAAAGATTCTGTCAGGACTTAGAGTAGAAAATAAATCAGGATTAAATGGTAGCCAGCATAACAGAAAAACTGGTCCTTTTTTTTTTCCTCTGCAGGAGCAAAATGGCACCACCCAAACTGATGCCAAGAAAATGTCTTGCTGGACAGAAACAGTAAGAAAACAGAGAAAAAGGACAAATATTTTTAAATTGTCTTTTAAATAGTAATATATAACATGATGCTGTATTACTGGCAGCAGGTCAATCAATGACAGATTTACTTTGATCAGTGAGAATTGTGATAGAAATAGTTAATGGCATTTTGAAATAATTTTATTTTTCAGTGCAAGTCATTTTACATTTACATTCCCTTTAAACAGCTCAATTAATTTCACAGTGTTGTTGCTGTAGTACAGCAATTTGCCCTGGACATTTCACTTAATACTCTAGAAAACATTTGAAGTGCTTGAGGAAAGAAATAAAAAAACAAAATCTTTAAGAATCTTCAACCTTTCAAAAAAATCGTAAGAATTATATTTATTCAATCTAGAATAAGGAAGTGTTGCAGCAACATGAAAATATTTTTCATATACATGCAGGGATTATTAAAGAATAGGATAATCCAGATTTTTCCATTTACACTAATGTAAACCAAAATGGAATCAACTTCATTTGTGGTCAGAGGAATCTGGTTTAGGATGATTGTGTGCTGTAGGAGCTGATAAATCCTGCAGTAGATCACCAAGGGAGATGAAAGAATCTCCTACATGTAAATATACCCATAAATTAAGATTTGTGTCTGGCATTTTGCACTGTGTGTGCATGTCTTAGACATACACCTCCTTTAGTTTTAACAGATGCTGAATGGGACAATCAATCATCAGGCCTTTCCCGAGGTCCTTTCCACAATTTATTTGAATTTATAACAGAGAATCTCAAAACAGAATCTGGCCTCTCTGCAGTAAGAAAGGCACATAAATCATAATAAATCTTCTAGAGGAGATTTCCAGCTTTTAACAACATCAATGTCTACACAGCTGCTGAGTGACCAAGAAATCAGTTTGCCAGTTTTTTAAGCAACAAAAAGCCATGCAAATGTTGTTTATGCTGAACCTCCCATAGCATTTATTCTAATCTAACTACTCTAACTAGAGCTGATGCAAAGGTCACAAAGGACGAGTTGATTTTCCTGAGCTGAAAACGCTGACTCTTCTCATGGCTTCCGAGCCAACCTCTGGGGCAGCAATGGGCATGTTGTAGGGTAGAAAACAACACCCACTTCCTAAATTGTGCCAGGTTATCTCAGAAAGTTCAAACTGAAACCCTACCATCATTGAATTTGATGGGAACTTTTTCTGCTAGCTTCAGCAGAATGAAGGTTTTCCTCTCACATCAGGCCCAGCCTGGATCTCACCCACCCCACACACAGCAAACACTGAAGGAGTGACACAAGGTACCACATCTGCCACCACCACACACCTGCCACCACCACACACCTGCCACCACCACACATGAAAGCTGGTGACACAACCTGAGACGAAGGCACTCTCCATCACTGGATATGCATTTTTTTGGTCAGTCTTCAATACAAAATGTGCTACCTGGAGCTAATTATGCCACTGCCTTTTAATTCTCTACCTGGCAGTCTTTTCAGGATTTCACCCACCATTTTCCTTTCTTACCAACTCCAGATGTCCCAGAAAACAAGTGGGATTTCCAAAATGTACAGTTTTATCAAACTGGTTTTGAGACTAAAGAAATACTGTGGTATTTACCTCCCTGACTTTCTGACTCTCTTAAACCCTACTAAGGATCTGGCATCACAAGCCATGTATTGCCTTCAGTTGCACTCAGCCAGTCAGGAAATACCTACAAACTTTCCTTCATTCTCCCCAGCATGGTATAAAAAGGAATATTTGAAAAGCCTATTATCTTCTCCAAGGCTCCTCAAGATGCTGTGAGGTGCTCAGCAGATTATTTTCTTTCAGCATTCTTGGGTATGTTTTACTGACTCCTTTTCACTTTTAAACTTTCTGTTGTCTTTCATTTATGCTCTTTTATGCTCTGTTTGAGCTCTTGACTTCTGCCTAAACTGGTATGTTTGCATGCAGTGATGTAAATCATTCATTCTAACTTTCCATTACTTACTGTTGTGTATTAATACATTCATAGTCACTGTATTATTCTCTTAAATAACTCTTTTTAAAGTCTACCACTATTATTATCACAGATAATTAAACTACAGTTATATCAGAGGGTTTTCCATACGGTATTTATTAATTTCTGTCCTAGTAATCTGAGGTACAGACTGTTTACAAGGTAGGAGATGCTATTTTTATAATTAGCTGTAATAAATATGCAAAGGTCAGCTTGGCTAAATAGCGTCTTAATGATGGAAATTACTAAATAGAAATACATTAAATCAAACATAGAAAGTTAAGATAAAATTGTAAACAGCAATTTGGCATATAAAAATAACCATCCAGGCCTGCAGAAGATATGTCAATAGTAGAACAAAAGAAGATGAGCAGAAACTGAGCCAACTTAATAGGAAAATGTCGTTGGCATTTTTAAAATAGCCAGACACAAAAGAATAGTGTAGAAAGGATTTTTCATTTTAGAAGTGGTTACTGCACTTTTGAATTTAAAAATTCTGAAAAAAAAAAAAGTCCTAGAGAAAGATATTGCAGAACACATATGAGTTATGGGGTCACCTGGTTCTTAATCAAAACCTGTGAATCCCAGAAAATATGCCAACTCATACAACAAAATTTGAACTCCTCTTCCCATCTCTCTGCTGTAACAGCAATTGAATCAGTCGGAGGAAAAGTTGTTGAATTTGCACACCCAACTGTTTAATACTTCTCTTCTTGACCTTCCTTCATTATCCTCTGGGATGTTCTGTAACCATGAGAAAAGAGCTACTGCTGCTTGGCTCTCCGTCCATCTCCACAAAGCTGCTGAGCCAACACTTGTCTTTTACTTACCTTAACTACAAAGTGAAATGAGTTAGCTTATACCACCTGACTTGTCCCAGCACCTTTGGGACAGTCCCAAATTCAGTAATCAATCAACTCCAGAAGCTGAAATCTGCTTTGCTGCCTGCCCATGTAATGTGACTTGTTCTGTTGCGAGGACTGTCTATGTATTCAGTATTTATATCTTCTCATGCTTATTTGACAAGAAGCAGATGCTTAGACTAATTTTTTATCTGAGCTCCTTTGCTTTGAGCTCTCTGGCCCATCTGGGAGAGTTTGACAGTATTGTTTCTCCTGGGAGCAGCCCACACAAACTGCCACCATGGCTACGAACAGTGAGATACAGAGAGGAAGCTTGTAAGCAGACTTCAGCATGTGCAAAATTATACAGGGAAAATTGGTCTGTTCTTTTATGGTGAGGCACAGCCAGTTTTGCACCAGGACTCTGCTCTCCTCATTGTCCATGCAAAGTATGAGCTGGTTCACATCCAGGCTCCTCTCTAACAGAGGTCAGATTGCTCCAGGCTGGGAAACGCAGCTGGAATTGGAGGTTGGATCATTCAGAGATTTCTGTTCTACTAGTAGGATGTATGTGAGTGGTGACCAGTGTACAAGAGTAGTTATTCTCTCTTGAGCAGAGAAAAGGTCTAAAACCACCTAGAAGAGACTCAGAGATCTGGTCAAGATTTGGTTCTTTAATAGAGAACAAGCAATGATTCAGCCAGGTACTGCAGCTCATTCTTGCTTTCAAGGGAATTCTAAAATTCACCCTTAATCAACAAAGCCTGAGTTCACCAAGGGTTTGGTGATCCTTGCCTAAGTTAATGTCAAATGGAGCTAACTTGGCTCTGAGGACTCAGAAGGTGCTTGAGAAAAATGTGTTCTCCCTTGCTTCTACCCAAATCATTTTTTCTGTACACTAACGCACTGCACTTTCAAAAAGCAATTGAAGGATTGTGCAGAGCCATTGCAGCCAGGCACTGATTGTTAAAAAAAACATTGATGTACAGACATTCAGGATTCAGTTTGTATTTCAACTTGCGACAATGATCAGTGATGTTACCAAGCACAAACCAAACCACCTGAAATGATCTGTGTGCACACTGTACAGAGAGCAGCCGCACAAAACAAAGGCAGCTTAACTTCACTCCCTGAGTCTGCAGCGAGTTCATCCTTAATAATTAGTGTTGAGCTTATCCAGTTCTTCCTTCTCATACCATATCACCAGTCTCCAAAGGCAGCTGATGGGATCTGGAACTTTGCTGGTGTGTTTGGGCTATTCTGTTCTGCCACAGGAGCACACAGCATCCAGGCCAGTTCTCTGCTCCTGGGAGTCTGTGGGTCAGAGAAAGACAATTTACAAAAGTTCAAACATCCCCAAGAAGCAGAGCCACCACGCTGTGCTCTTAATAGCGAGTGTCAAAAGACATTGAAATGATACTTCATTACAGCTTGTACTGCAGGGTGGTGAAACACCCTGAGCTGAAAACAAGTGGGCTGACCTGTGTGTTATTTTTGCAGAGGGAAGAATTTCAGTACTCAGCAGCGCTTCATGCAGCAGTTCTGTGTGATAGGTGGGTGCAGCACTATCATGGTCAAGAGGGGTGGTGATGACATGCAAAGTAAGTGCATTTATGACTTCAGGCTATCAACAAGTTCTATTCCCAGAGACAAGCAGAGGCCACACTTGCTGGCAGCAAATTGTGTATGTGCAAGCAGAGGTTACTCACTCCACTTAACCCCACTTCCCCGAAGGAAAAAAACATTCCTGAGTTTCAATTGACCTGAATTAGGAGCCATGATTAGCCTAGCTGACAAGGATTTGGGTGTGAGAAGTCAGATTAGCTGAGTTTAGCCACCAGACTCTAAAAGTGAGCTCCTTTCCAGTGCTCAGCTCCAGAGCTGCTTCACCCCGAGCAGTCAGCAGGTCAGGTCCTGCCTCTCACTATCCTCTGTCCCTCGGGCAGAAGTTTCAAAGAGACAAATGAAATCACAGTCAGAAATATCCCATTATGCTGATGGAAGTATCTGGAATTTACATTAAATTGTATCTAAGCATTTCAGAGGTCTTTCCAACACTATTTACCATCACCTGTTTTGCTGCCTTTGTACAAAAACTGGAAAAAAAGAATGTCCTTCCTGTAGTTTCCCCACTTATGTTGATGTTCACTTAGGAGACTCTTATCTGCTCCATTTTCCAGCCTCTCTGAAGATGTTAAGTAACATTTTGCCAATTTAGGTGCTGCCTAGAGAGGCTGACTTGGAAACAAAGACTAGGCAGAGTAGAAGAATAAAAAGGTATTTATCGAAAGGATACTGCTTGGGCCATGCAAGAGCCCCTTGAGGCTACACCCAAGCAGTCCAGCAATGGTCCCAAAAAAAATGGGCATCTGGTCACGAGGTCTCACACTTCTACAAGCTCTGATTCATTAGCATACCAGAGTTAATTGTCCAATTACAGCCTCAGGTTATGAAGCTCCATCCTCTTTGTTCTTTCTCTCTTCTTCACCATTGTTAACACTCTTGGGCCTAAAATTTGACCTTGGTCCCCAGCTAGAAAGGAATTGTTTTGTCTATCTACCTTGTGAAGAGAGCTCACCAGCCTTTAATACAAAACCCAGAACTACACATTAAAACAGCACAGAGTCCAAAAAAAAAAAAAAGACTAAAACTTAAGGCATTATAGGGGCACATCCTCTTTATTCTTTGTATTATCTTGGCATTTTGGTTTTCACGAGGGCATTGAAAAATGAAACAAATGTAATTTGTTATTAAAATGCTGCCCATACTTATTAGATTTTCAATGATGCGACCCAGCCATTGGAGGAGACACTCTGAAATCACCCATCTGAGACAGAAGGCAGGAGAACTTTATATAGTCATCATGGAGATGTGAGGGAACAGTTTATCCAATCTTAAAAGAGATGTGGAAGGATACCTTCTTCCTTCATTTTTGGCTTAATAGGATCAGCATTTATCTGCTCTAAAGGTCTTTTTGCTTTGCTCCACTTGACAGTGGATCTGCTCCAAGTGTATATTTTGGAATATTGTGGTTAATTTAAGATTATTACTGCTTTTGCATGCATTTCCCCCTTTATTAACAGATATATCTTCAGGCACAGCCCATATAATTGGCACCATTAATGCTCTGGGATCTGGTTCACCTCGGCATGCCATCTCTCCCCTCTGGTTGGGGTGCTCCTGGATCCCTCAGTCTTTGACATGTGAGTACAAAAGGCTGGTGCAGGGATGATGTGGATAAAGGAGAGCAAATCTCAGAATTCTCCTAAGTGACAGCAGCAATCAGTTACTGAGGGTTTTTTTCATATTTTAGCACTACTTGGCCTTGCAGAAGGTGGAGGGATGCATGATTTCTCCCCACCAAGCTTTGGGGCAAAGTGACTGCAAGTACTCATGCTTTGCTTTGTGGACACCACAACCCCTGTGATTCCTCTTAGCAAACTTGCAGCTCTAAACTTCTTGTTCCAAATGCCAGACAGCTTTCAGCAGGGGACAGGTGCAGCCAAGACATCACACAGCAACATTTCATGTGCAAAAGTAATTAAAAGCTGTGAAAATGAAATTTGAAGAGAAAGAAGGAAGAGTTGTGCAGGTCCAGTAGAAAATGTCACTGTCATGTGACTCTTGGCAACTTGACAGGTCTGCACACCTCTCGTGATCTTCTAAGTACTGGTGACACCATTTAAAATGGCACAAAATTCACTAAAATGCTTTTGAAATTCCTGCCTAGTTTTACCTGCCTTCTCTGTTTACCCATACTCAAGGAAAGTGCTTTTTTTCTGTATCTCTCCAATTTATCGCTTTTTTTTTTTCAGTCTCAAGGTCATTACATGAAAGACAGTTGTCTTAAATATTGAATTGCAAACATGTTCTGCTGGCTCTGTTGCCAGTGGCTGCTCCAGAATTGCACTCAGTGCTCTTGCTGAAACAGAAAGAGATGGCAATAATCCAAGCAAAGTCACTGCAGGAGACACCACAGGGAGCTGGCACCCACCCATTCCCAGGGAATGGATCCTCTGCCAGTAGGCTTCATGCTGGCCCCTCTGCCCGCTCAAAACACCTCCATTCTCAAGCATTTGAAAATCATATAATAAACATTAATGAGTACTGTCAACCAGCTTTCTTCCTCCTCAAGATCAGCTTGCATAGTATTGAAAATATTTTGAGGTAATTTCATCATAAAAAACATTTTTAATAACTTCAGACATTTTGGAGTGTGGGTTTCAGCACGATTAATTGCTTTACGTTATTCCACTTATTTGTGACAGTGACACAATTTTTGGCAATAAAAGGTTCTAAATCATAGTTTACTTGGTAGGCATTGCAAAGAAACAGCAGCTGTCAGTGAAAAAAGCAGCACAAATCCTGACTGTCTGGGATTGCAGATGAAGGAAGCCACATGTATGAAACCAGATCACGAAATAGCCCCTCTCTGCCTGCATGTGCTGCTTCTTCCCCCACGCTCCACCTGCAGAGGCTGGGAGGAGGAAAATACCCATCCAAGGGGAATTTTCTTGCATGCAGCTCCTTCCCTGTGTATTCTCTGATGGTTGAACCAGTGCTGGCCCCAGGAACTAAAGACAGGTGTGATGTGAGAGCAGATAAGGGATAAAAGCATTCTTTAGCAATGTTGAAGTTAAAAGCAGGTTACGAGTACCAGGGTAAGCCAGGCCTGGTGCATTGAATGGGTGGTGTCCATTTCTCTGCAGAACTCTTCATCCTGACCCTGGGAACTGCTCCTCAGCTCCCTCTGAGCTGCCTTCATGGTCCTTTCTTGTCTTCTCTCCTGGCCCTCACTGGGCACAGACCCTGTCTCTCACGCAGCAGTAGCTGAGCCTGAGATGCTGCCCTCCATCCACAGAGCACACGTCTCCCCCAGCTCCAGGCTTCCCCATACTGCATGCTAACAATTAATCTCTCCAGGAACCTTAGTAGCTGGGACATAGAAACATAAACTATTTTAATGAAGGAGTGATGATTAGGCTTTCTTGGCTCTTGATATGTCAAGTAATGAATTGGATCCAATCATATAGCCATGTGCCCGTTTTGATTTTAGTTTAGTCAGTGCCTGTTAGGACTCAGGTTTTCCTAATAAGTTTCATGTTCCCCCTCATTGAACTTATTCCTTATGTTTTTTACTAGAGTATTTATCTCCATCAGTTCACATCAGTATTCTTTGACTGCTTCAATTACCAGCAAGTGTTCATCTCCTAGTCAAGACTGTACATTTGCCCTTTAACTATGTTTCTTAGGGATAGAAAGCTGAGGTGATCACCTTAGCCCAAACAAAACTGACTAACAAATGTGAAATGAAATTCCTGTGGCTGTCCCTTGTCCCGGAAAATCCTGCAGGGATACACAAGGGATACATAGAATGGAGGTCAAGTTAGTACAACAGGTATTTCTATCCCCTCCTGGAAAGGGCTCTCCCTCTCAAAACCTCATCTCCTTGGCAGCAGCCCAGATGTGCAGCCAAAGCTGGCATGGTCCAGCATCCAAAGATGTCTGCATGGGTAATGGAGTACCAATGGGTTTTTCTGTGCAAGTTGAGTGGAAAAAGTTCCAAGAGAGCTGCATTACTGATATCCCATTGGATGGTGGCACTTTTTACAGCTATTTCAAAGCTTTTGATCCTTTATTTGCATTTTATAAATGGAAATAATGCAAACACAGGAAAACTCAGAGGTGATAGGCAGGCCTTTTTTTATCTGTGCTCTCTTATGGAACCAGCCCTTAATCCTGAAGATACCTGTGTGGTATCCATAATGTATTCACCTCCTGAGGCTGCAGCCCGGAGCTGGCAACAGGCAGCTAGCTATTCACAGGAGGTACCTATCACTTACCCTTTCCAACTGAGGCTGCAGTATCCCAGCAGGAGCTTTCCTGTAGCAGAGCAGGAGCCCATGCCAGCCTTCACTCAGTGCTGCTGGGCAGTATTTGCAAGAGGATGAACAGGATATATTGTGAACTTCCCACAAAAGTCATGCCCAAGCTTCGCTCCATGCCCCAGATAAAAAAAGCTGCCACCCCTGCTAGCCCAGAGATAAAGTTTCAGGCATGAGGCACAGTTAAATCAGCAGATCTGTGGAGGGACATCTCTCTCACTCCACAGATGGAGGCTTGTAAGCCTGGGTGGATGCCTGAAAGTTAAATATCTGTAACCTGAGGGCAAATGCAAAAAGGTACTTAGAGCTCTAACACAGTAAGTTTTGGAAAATTCTGGATTTGCTGATGACTAAAAAGCACTGAACACCTGTTACGGAATTCAGCAGCAGGCTGAAACATCAGCTTTTCATTGAGGTGAAAAAAACCATAAATTTTCCATGTGCCATTTGCAAATCAGAATGGCAAATTCTGATTTACCTCACAAATGTTGCATCTATTCATTTCTCAGGAACACTTTACCTCTTTTATACAATTTATTCATCTACTTATTTTCATTGATGTCAAAGTAATGAGAATTGAAATAAGCCAGATCCAAAATGGTGAGAGGATAGACTTTTGTCACTGTAGCTGTATGGAAGGAGAGGGCAGATTGTATCTTAGGGGGTTGCTGGCCCCATTTAGGCTGACTGTGAGGACGGTTGGAGGATGCTGTGGAAGGACAACCAACAGATTTGGGACAAGTCTGACAGGTGGGATGGTGGTACACAATGTGCTGGTGCAAGAACATGGACAAGGGAGTGAAAGGTGGAAGGAAGACAAAACAAGGAGGCAAAACTAAAAAAAAATAAGAGTGAACAAAGAAAACCGATGTCCAGATGAGAGAATAATAGATACCAGCATACTGATATGCTGAGGAAATAAAGAAAGAGCTGAATCCTGCCAAGCCCATAGGCCCTGATCTGTCAGTGCCCACCTTGTCTTGGCCCTTGCATTCCTGCAGAACTAGAGGAAGGGAGACTGGTAGAATTTTATGCTTATTTTCTACTTATTTGGAGGTATTTATACTTATTTTTCACAGGTGTGCACACCATTGCAGCAGCACATTCATATTGCTCAAACACCTATGCTTAATTATTTTCACAGGCTCACAACTCGGTGGTTGGAAAAGTAGATTCAAAAAGAAGGGATGACTGTTCTCATCTGGATGAGTCTTTTGAGGCAGCTGTTTCCATGGTGTTTTAGCAATAAATTCAGTGAGTGACATTCCTGAAGCTCCTTGCAAGGCAGCTGGGCAGTCACTGCACTTAGGAATTGAAAACATAAGACCTTTTATTCAGATGATGGTCAGAAGTTTATCAGGCAGATGGAAGACAAAGACTAGAAATTCCATGATCCAGCAATGCAGTGGTTTAGTTTATGTATCTGTCAACACACACGTCACTGAACTCTAAAACTTTCTGTGGACAACATTTTCTATTTGGATATATCTGCCTATCCTTGAAGCAACCTGGATAAAATATTTCTCCTTTTTTTCCTTCCTCCTGTTAATTATCTTCTTCTGTGTTAGAGACATTTTTAAACAAAATGTTAAGCAATGCTATTGCAAATTGATAGATGTGCTCTAAAGCAATCAGCTAGTGAGACAATCCCTGTGCTTTTGACAACATTTTGAAGGTGTCACAGTAATTGTTAACTGGTCCATTAGGGATGTTCTAGTTTTCAAAATGTATTGATTTAAATTACGTATGTTAATGTACCTATCAACATTACAAATGTAGTTTGCAGCAAACTGCTTAGAATATATGAATGATAAGCCATAAATAATATCTGTGGCTGTAAATTAAATTACTTGATTAAGCTGCAAAGATGCACTCTAATTTGGAACAGAAAATTACTTTGAAGTGATTTCAGCAGCTGATAATTCTTTTAGAGTAGCAGAGTTTTATGAGCCATAGTCTTCTTCAAGTCAGGCATCAAACTTTCTGATGGATTTTGCTCACTAACACGGTTGGTTTGGTATTGCTATGCCTTGACTGAAATGGATGCAACAGACTGACAAAATAATGAGTGACAACTATTTTAACCAAAATAGGAAAGTACTTGAAATCAAATACATTAGTTCTTTTCTGATAGAATGAGAATAACCTTGGATTGGGTGTCAGCAAGAGCAAAGCCCCTAGAAGAACCTTAATTTTGAAAGACAGAAGAGACAGCATATAAAAGAGTTACAGGTCCTTTGAAATTTTTTCATAGGCACAAATAAATAATGGTATGGTAAAACCCTCAAAACCTTCAGCAGACTTTAATATGAGGCTCTGAAATACAAGCTGAGCAGAAATGCAATGCTTAACCTCTTCTTACAGCAGGTCCTATATTGCTGGTACAGTAAATTAGATTCTGGATGAGGTTCAATGGATAGAATAACTGAAAATAACTTAGAAAACATGGACTTCCGTACCCAACACCTGCTTCAATAGCTGGCACGTATCTGAGTGGAAAGGGATGAAGTTGTGGGAAAGTACTGCAGAGCTTGTGTTCCAGGAACAGCGAGCCCTTCCTGTGTACCCCAAGTGAAGTACTGCCCCTGCCTTAGGACCACAGAGTAAAACCTGGGACTGTTAAGGCACAAGTCACTGCTCAAGGCTTACCTGGAGCTCAGGGCAGTGGCAGCACTGCTGGATATCCTTAAGGAGACTCCTTCTCAAACCTTCCCGGCCTAAGGACACCCTAGACACTTGCTGGGCACGTGGGTTCCTTGGGGATCATTACACAGTGCGATACGGGGGTTTGTAATTTGTGGGCTTCTCCTTTAGGGTCACCATTAGCGCACCCAAGGCAAGGGCACACCATAAATGGTTCATCTGGGCTGGATGAGCAATCAGATTTCTCATTACAAAGTGACAACAAAAAGACACTGATAAATGAAATATAAAACCAATTCAACTTTAAGATTAGTGGGTACTTCTGGTTGTCTGGGTGCATTTTTTAAAATAATCCAATATTTCTAAACGTCCCAGCTATCTGAGGCTTGGGGTCCACTTACTTCTTCTGAGTTCTTCCACTAGATGTCAGCTCATACATTTGTTGCTCTGAAAGCCAGTTTCTAGGAAATTCCAGTGTGGGTTGGTTTTTTGCTCATTTAATAAATGCAAATGATGGGAGATGATGTGATCATACATCATAGGATGATGAAGGATTCAAAGTGCTTCCAGTAAATGGGACTTGTTTGATCTCTCAACCTGACATTACAAATCATTCAACAGCAAGATTTGTTTTTTTAATTATAGTTTGATTTCTCCTCTGCTAGGTCTGCTTGGGCAGAGGTGTCTAAGATGTAGATACAGAGAAATATATATACATGTATACATATATACATATATACATATATACATATATACATATATACATATACACATATATACATATATACATGTACACACACACACACACATATATATATACACACACACATTTGTATTATTCAATTAACATTTATATTTAAAACTTCCATTGACTAATATAATTAGCTCGAGGCTTATTTCAACACAGATCTACTTTCCTTATCTAAACAAATGTTTTTGGAGCAGGGTCTGATGCAATTTACTGGTATTCCCAGGCTTGACTGTTACGGAAAACACGTTCATAGCTGAAAGTGAGACATTTGTGCCTAAATCATGCTCTAAATGCAACTCACCTCAACATAGACATGAACTTTTGGAAAAGTTTCTCGATGAGAAAATCAGAATAGATTTTTTTAAAATCAGATAAATAGATAGAGATACTATGAGAAATAACAATATTCCTACTTATTTCCTGGTTAAAATTTTCCTTTTCAGATAATAGAAGATGTAGGACGCAGTTAGTGAACTGATCAGCCAGCAGCCTTGAAACAGAAGTATTTATTTACATGGTCTATTTATTCGGTGGAATATATTGCCACAAAATGTTTTGGGGACAAAATAAAAATAGTTTTTAAAAGCTACTGGATGAATCACTGGGAAAAAATACCTCACTTTCTCTTAAGTGATCTATTACCATCTGAGTCAGAAAATTCCTCTGCCACCAAGGAATTGCCTTCCAAATTGCCAGAAGCTTGGAAGACACACCATACTTGGAAGAAAAGTGTCACTGCGTGTTCCTCTTGCTTCCCCTGTTTCTCTGTCTTTTTCCTTCAGCATTTGCTGTTGGCCCCTGTGGGTGGCGTAAGATCAACCTATTGTCTGAATATGGATATTTTCATGTATGGATAGATTTTTCAGGAAGACCTTAAACTTCAGAGATCATTAATGACATTAAAGAAATTTTTTTTTTTGGTTTTAAAGACACGGATGCAATTATATGAAGAAATACAGTAGATTGTGAAATCCTTATCTTTGTGAAATATGAAAAGAATGCAAATCAGAACTCAAACAAATGCAAACTACACTGAATGTCTTTGAAGACTGTGGATAGGTAATTTTCAACTGGACCACATGCAACACCCACATAATTAGTAATGAATTTGCTTAATGAATCGGCCTTACAGAATTGCCAAAATGCTAAGTATTGAGCAAGTAAAGCAAAAGCCTCAGGGAATTTAGGGAATCTACAGTAATGTAGTGTCTAACCTATGTCCTGCATTTCCCAGCTCCAATGGAGGAATTTCCTTTTACTCAATGTGAATTTCATCATTTTGGGTGACTTAATCTTTAAATGAGGCCCTTTGACATTGTCTCATAACATGAAAAATAACTGGATATCTAAAGTAACCTAAGTAATCCTTAATTTTCTAAGTGAAGGTTAGAAGGGCAGTTTCACACCCACTTTTCCCTTTATCCTACTTTTCTGGTATTAATCAGCCTGTCCTTTGGCTCAACAGCAGGGGTGTTAAGAGTATCCTATCACCATTGCAAGATGCAACAGAGCAATCAAAAAAAGAAAAAATTTTCAACCTACCTCATAGCTCTGTGAGACACAGACTTTTCTTGGTCACTTATTTCAACAGTGCAATAGAACTTGACTCCCAAATGATCGATACAAGTTATTCTGGATGAGGAAAGTTTATTAAACGTTTCTCTTAATTCTTTGCTCATAAGATATGGCATTGGAAATCTGGTGCTCTGAGTGCAGTCAGGGTAATGCACAACTTCATGTAACTCACAGTAAGGGTTCACTGTTTTATTCTGCCATTTAAAAATTACAGCAAATGACTGTGCACTTAGGGATTGCTCTCTAAGCCTCTGGAAGAATTCCTCTATACCTCCCTAAACAACACTTTTTACCCAGCTCTCTGATCTTCTCTCTCCCAAAGTGTACCAAGCAGATTAAAAAGGTGGCTTTCAAAATACGTACCTCATTAACTGCTGCGTTATGCCTCTCTCTTTTCTATAACGGAGAGAAAACATTGCAGTTGGAGTTAGAGGAAAGTTATGAAATCCCTGATGTGCAACAATTGTGGGGTGGATGAGTTGAATGGTTTTGCCTGGTCACAAGACAGACGATGTGAAAGTGGAACAGCACTGAAATTATCAGCTGGTGGAGCAGAGCTTTTGGCTAAGGCCTCTTAAGAATGCTGCAGCACTTCAAGGCCTGACTAAAAAGATAAATAATACAGTCTACCTGCTTTTTATTTACTGCATTGAACCTATTCAGCAACAACAGATTGTCTGACCTGTGCACGGGATTAGTTTCCAGTGGAGCTGTTATATTTCAGACTCCTAAAAGTAAAACCCACTTGACATCTGGGAGAAAAGGGCAGCAAATATATCACAAAATTTAATGAATTCCAGGGAAGCAAGGGTTCAACTAAAGGTGAAAAATAATCATGTTGTAAATGTCAGTGGGTAGTATAGGCTATTACTGTATCACTTTACTCCTGCTTCTAAGAGGTTATCATTGTAATTTTCAATTGGGTTGCACCAGTATAATACTGGGAAACAGAGCCCTTAGGCTGCTTTAATTTACAATAGGATATAAATTATTTGGGGCTGAAATTCCATCAGTTTAGTGGCACAGTGTTAAAAAGCTTAAGGTACATCCATGAAAAATACAGATTTTTCTGTGTGCAAATGTTAGTGCTTTTGAGTCTGTATTTTAACACTATGTCAGTAACCAATATGAAGAAAAAGCACAAAGCAATCTGTGCTCAAAATCAAGCCCATCAATGCTATCACACAACTTGACTCTTGTCTGCCTCCTTCCTCACAGCTGAGGAAGCTCAGAAACACAGACAAACAAGCAATTGTCTATAAATAGAATATAATATAATAGAAGCTAATAATGAAAATACAGCTCAATAGCCATTTCCCTGTCCTGGTATCTTCACAGCTTTTCCTGGTTTGCATTTCATGACTGCTGGCCACACCCTGGTTACATCTTAAGTGAATTCTACATGGGCCTATTCCAACAGTCTCTGAGTTTAATGACACTCCAGTATTAGCTTTGGTCCTGCCAATTTCTACGCCTAGAACAGACCTAGATGGACTTTCCAACTCCTTGTTAAAAAACTTATCTTTTTACAATTTTAATGTGTTCTGGTAAAAATATTCCAGGTTGCAGAGTATTCCCTTCCTTTGGAGGCCAAAAAGCACCCGCATTCTTCAACATGACTTAATTAAATAAGTGCTAATTAAGGCAAAACTGCATTAGGTAGGATGGTCACCTTCAGCAGAACTAAAATAAATGTTCTGGGACTAAAGAAGAGTCATTCTATTCCTGCTCTCCCAAGCTCTGCTGCAAATATAGCCTGGCAGGTTAATAGAAGCATTTCTAAACAGTTGTAAGAAATCAGCCATCTGATTCAAGAATTCTGTTCCTTGGTTAACCTACTATTCAGCTACTGAAAACTTGATTTTCCCATCTGTAAGATGACAAAATTGAATGAAAAAAGTATTAATATTCATTTCCAAATAGAAAAGGCTTTCAAAGCATGTTCATAAAGTAGAAAATAAAAGAAGAAGTTTATCCAAACCTTTCTGGCCTTTTGTAAATTTAAAATTTATCAGCCTTGCTTCCAGAATTTGCTGGTTTAAGAACAAGTAATCATATTTTATAGAAGTTAATAATACAGGTGAACTTTTATGTCATTTGAATGGTCTCTATAATGTGGATCAGTTAACTTCAACTACCGTTCATATCGTTATGAATATGTATTCCAAAATTGCCCACAAGTTGGAAAAAAGATGTTTACTGGGTCTGGTTGAAATGTTTTGTGATAGCAATGTTTATATCCTACATAAAGATCGTTCAACAGAATGTGTGTGCATGTGAACTCATACAGAGTAAAAATTATATTGATATGAAAATACAGGGAATTTTTTTTTCTTTCATAAGAGTCTCATTCCTAATTAATCATGTTGCCTTCTTATGAACAAAATCCAATATCTTACATTGACAATCATTCGAAGTAGTTGATGGAAAATTAAATATTTTGTTTGAAACAATTTCTTAAATCCTTATGCATGTAATTGCTTTCCCTGTACTGTGGCCTGCCAATACTTCCCACTTAGCTGATATATGCTCCAAAATGGTTCTACCAAAACGTCCAACTGCTAAGAGTGCATGGCCTGCACTCAAATGATCTGCATTTACCCACTGAGAGCATGCAAAAAAGTACAAAGTTTTTTCCTCAAATTCTCATAACAGCAACTGTCAGCCCAGGATCCTTCTATAATTACTGATATTCTTACATTAGTTTCCAGTTTAAGAGAGGAAAATCCTTTAGGCAAGCAGCATAGGCCCAGGGAAGGAACTGACTCTCCAGGCAGTACAAGCAAAGGATAATAAAATATTTGGACGTTTGAAGTCAAGCATACCTAACAACATCTGCTCAAAAGCAGGGACAGGTACTTCTGTGCAGAGCCTATTTTTTCCTTTTTCCATATTGAATAAGCCCACCGCGACTGCACACAGCACAAGGCAGAAAAATCCCTTTGCTTACAGGTTCCATGTACAGAATTGGGTACAGTAGAGAAAATTCAGGATGGGAAGTCCTGAAAGTGATGAAATTATATTGGATTTCTTTCAGAAGATGGATCTGGGAGGAAGGAGTGGTAGAGTGCGTGTCTATCACTTTGGGATGGAAAGAGTGAGAGATGTGGGTTTGATTTTTTTTTTATGGTAGGTTCCAGTAGACATGCTCTGACACCTTACTGGAAAAACTACCTGCCCTTTCTTTATCTGGATTACTACAGTTATTATTATTTAACTTGTAATGTATTTTATTTTCAGCAGTGAAGGGTCACTTGTGTTTATTAAAAAGAAAGTCCATGGCAAATCAAGGAACTAGGCTTTGTGCAATGAACAGACTCACTGCAGAAGTGGTGGACGTTGTTTTCATAAGGAACTCACTTTTTACTGCTGTGACTTGGCACCATCATGTGGCCACTTTGAGTTTTCTCAACTTAAGTAAAAATTTACAAAGAAAAACATTTGCAATTAATTAATTCAGAAATATTTCAATCTATCTTAGATTGAAATATTAGTAGGTATATACCTTAAATGTATCTGCTCACTAAATTCTGAATACATTGTCTGTCTATTTTCCTTTCTTTTCATCAAATCTGAGCTTGTACAAATCAAGGTTGTACTCATGTTCTTCAAGCCAGGTTTTCTTAAGGTACAAAAGACATTTTCAGTGCTTCATCTTGGTCCAACACTTAGCAATAGTGTACAAAAATGAATATCAGATTATAGACAGCTGTCCTCTTCCTCACTACAAGAGCTTTGGAAATTATTTGCAGCATTAAACAGGTAAGTATTTTTTGTTTTATATCAGAAATCTCAATTGATTTAGAGTTTCAGTAAATTCCCCAGGCATATTGTTCACATAGTTCGATGCAAACAGGGAGTGTACATCTCAGAACCTGAGTTAGTCAGGTGCTCCTTCTGCACAGCTTCAGGGCCACAGTCAGAAGATAGGTATGTGTGATGTAATTTGTATTTTGATGTGTTTGCATATGGTTTTTAGGTAGACACAAGAAAGTTTTACCAAGCATTAATGTTTAAGAGGCCCAAAGGTGGAAAACTCCTCACATTCAGGTTGCACAGAAACACAACCTTATGTTTGCCAGAGAATTGCTGTGATTTCTTTCAGACTGAAATAATGAGAAACAGCAGTGCAATTTATAGGAATGAATTTTTGCTAGTTTTTAAAAATATATGTACATCTAGAGTACTTTAATAAGGAAACACAGCCATCATATCTTTGAGTACAATAATGGTAAATTTGATTTTGTCAATTTTATGATAAAATGTTGTTTCAGTTTAAATATTGTATTGATAGTCTTTAAAATATAAAAGTTATATACAAATTACATTACAAATTTTTAATTGAAGTAAAAAATAAGCTACACATTTTGCCATAAATTGTACAACTCTGTTTCTAAAAAGACTGCAATAAAATAGAATCCAGTTTGTCATTTTCCTCAGGCTGAGGTAATGCCCACTTCTTCTTTAGATATTGAATGTCTATCTGTCCAGATTGCTTGGCCAGCACGATGGCTAACAATCCATTTGCTTTTTCTGGCTCTCCCAGCAGAGTCATAGTTAAAACCCTGAAATCAAAAAAATGGGGGAGTGTTTTTTAATTGAGGCAAAATAAATAGAAATTGGTGCTTTCAAACATGTTAGTACCAGCTTACCTACAGTCAACTAAATGATTCTTCTTTTCTGCTCAAGTAACAGCATGTTCTTTAGCTTTTCATCACTTGCAACCATTCAATATAAATATAACATGCAATTCTTCCCCCATGCATTTCATCATCAATTTCTAATCATGGTTGTAAATGATTTCAAGCTTGTAAAAATGAACAACGTTTGATGGCATTTTCCAGTAGAGTGTAATAAATTTAAAAATTATAATATTTTCTCCAAAAACTAGCAGTGTGTTGCTACAGTTTACAAGGATACAAGGAAAACTTTTAGTTAGAGGGATATTCAACAAGGCTAACTTCAGCCTAGGGAAGACAGTCAAAATTTAACTCCCTGTAGTTTGTTTCCCCACCTTCAGTAGTTCACAAAATAGAGTTAGAAAAGCAAATTCTAATGATCATTTAAAGTCAAGCAAAAAAAACAACCACGCAACAATATTAATATTTTGTTAAAAAGAGAGCACTTACTTCTCTGATGGGATAGTCTGCTTTGCCACAGGCAACAAATCATTTTCCAGCAGATCCCAAATGTAAATATTGGATGCTGCATCCAGGGCGAAGAACACAGCAGGTCTTGTCAAAGCCCACTGCAGGGCAATAATTGGCTGGCCCTTTGTGCTGTCATTCCACTGCATGAGGGGATACTCTGATGTCATCTGGTGTAATCTAATACTCCCATCTGAGCAGCCAACCTACACCACAGATAAAAACAAAATACCTTCTGGGACAAAACAAACTAAGCAAAATACAAAAAGGGGTGTTTAGGTACATGGCTTACAAGTTGGACTTGGCAGTGATGGGCAGTGAAGGGTTGGACTTGATGACCTTGGGTGTCTTTTCCAGCCTAAATGGTCCTATTATCCTATCATGTTCTTTTGTCACCCTTCATAGCAGATTTGAATTAGTGAGGTAAATCAGCTATCACATCTAGCTAAATACATCAAGTTAGAAATACTCCCTCAGCAAGTAATTAAAAAAAGAAACTTCTACTAAAATGTTTTCATACCAAAAATAGTGGCTTTCCAAAAGGGAAGAAATCAATTGCAGTGATGCTTATTGATCTCAGTCTGCTCTCCTGGGCCCTGAACAGCTTGGGAACAACTTTTAAATCATGCCTTGTACCATGGCCTACCAGACCCTATGAACAACAGAAAGAAAACTAATTAAACAAAACAAAACAAAAGATGCATTATTGATATTACAGGAAAAATTTAAATAATTCATGAGCTGAGACTTTAAAAGATCCTTACTGCTAACAGATTTTAATAATATGGGCTCAAATTATAAATTTTATATACATTCTACTGTAAAATTGCAACTAAATGAGGCAGCTTCCAAACAAAAATACTAACAACAAGATGAATTCCAGCATGGTACTCACAATGTTTGTTCCAACAATGAAGTGATTGGGATTAGAAGAGAGAAATTTAACAGTCAGTGTCTGTGGCATTCTCTGGCTAATATCCTTTGGGAAAAGGCTGAGGAAAATGGCAAAGGCAAAAGATGGTATTAACACAGGAAATTGTCTCCTAAACCTGTGCAAGTACACACAGAAACTCTTGATCTAAAATGTCTATGACTAAATCTAGGAAGAAATGTGTATTAAAAAATCCCATAAACAGAAAATAATGTTAAATATATCTTACATAACAGACAATTAATAAGGTATAGAAAAAATTTGTTTAGTGAGATAACACATGTCAAATTGAAATACCCCAGTTTTCTTACCTGTTACTCAATTCCATAGTAGAGCTATGTACTAACTTCACTTTTCCTCCAGGAACTAAACCTAAAATTATAAAAAATTATTATTTGAACTGATTTAAGTACTTTGGATTTAAGAAGTGCAATCAATAAATTAAATCATAAGGTAATAAGTAAAAGGATATTTCATAATTAGTTTACAGCAGATACAGCCTTTGACATGTAAGAATCTTATATAATTTAGAACTATTTGCTTCAGAATTCAAATCTGAAGAGTTACAGTCTTTGATAGACATAGAAACATAGTTACATGTTTCTTTTTCAGCACACAAGACCCAATTCTAGAAATGGTTAAAATGCACATTTATGTTACCTGGATCTTTGATAATGAATTATAATGATGAGATAGTGTAACAATGCATCCATAAAGTTACCTGCTAGCAGAGAACAACATAAATAATTCAAATCCTTCAAAGACAAGGATTTTTTGAAGAGGAAAAAAATTTTACTGCTGGTTGCAATAAAAATGTGTCAACACATGACCGCAACTTTAAAATGTGTTAAAACTTTTTAAAACTCTCCACAGACATAACACTCAGCTTCAGCAGCTTAGCATAGCCTGACATTGCATTGAGCTTGCAGAAACTGATCAAAAATTCTAGTTTGCTGGCATTACTTCATTGTTTATTTATGTATTTTCAAATGTAAAATAATTTTACTCACAGCCTTTTCCAGTTAGATAAGCACGTAAGTGTAAATTTGTTTAAAGAACAAAGAATGTAATTTTCTCCATTTACATAACTCAAAAAGGGCTGAATGGACTTCAGTTCTCCAGTGTTTTCACAGAAAATTTTTCTCACGCTAAATGAAATATCTTACCTAAAAAAGAGCTTTCTGGACAATTCTCAAAATGGAGACATAGGCAACAACAAAAGCACTATAACAGGTCTCGTTAAAACTAAAGTACAAAGAGGAGGACCAAAGACACTGCACATTCTTTGGGAAAAAAAAAAAAAAAAAAAAAAAAGCTGTTGAAAACACAGAAAACTGCTCTGACATTGTAAGAAATGTGGCTGTCTAGTGACAATTACCAACACAGAATTAGCAGATGAGATTTAGATGGCAGTGAAAATGATTCTCATACCTAACCAATAACCCCAAATATCAGCTATGAATTATTCAGAATGAATCTTTTCCTCAGTAATTCTGCCTTCTTCTAAACTACTTCTTGGCATCACTGACTCTTCCTCTCTCTTTTAACTTCATGGTCTCAAAACTGGAGCATTTTATTCCACCTCTAACATACAGTACTCACCTAAGTCAGTTTGTGAACCAGCTAGATCCACTTTTTGCAATTCAACAACTACCTGAAAAGTCAATATTTAACATTAATAAACACTCAATATTTACCAAAGTTTTTTAACAAGTTGCAATAGTAAGTAATAACCCTAAAGGACTGTTTGGAGAGGCAGGTCTAACATTACAACAATTACAGGTAGATTCTCTATTCCCTATCAATGCCCGCAATTCCAAAAATAGCTTCACGTGCCTGCTGGATGTTCTCTGATGGAAATCAGAATATGGGAAGCTACACTCTACACTTAATTGCTAGTTGGCATCTTGTTGGTTTGGTCAGTCACAAAAACCCCACCCTGAACAAGGAATTGTAACACATTTCCTATGCTTTCCTATACATGAACAAAATGAACTATACATGAAATAAAAAGGGTAGATTATTTGGCCTGAATTGGTTACTACTAAAGTTACTAAAGTAACTAAAGTTAAGGCTTTAAGGAACTTGATTACTGACACAGAGGTGAAATTCTTTTATCCCTTATTATTCATAGGTTCAGCAGCTAGGCCAAAGCTGCATCAGATTAAAAAAACACTGAAAACACGTGAAAGAAGAGTCAGGACAGTAATTAAGAGCAGCAGACCTCGTGCTTTCCTGAACATTATATTTTAGGCAATGAAATCTTATCCTCTGATTTTCACTTTTTATCCTTGAACACTGGTTTTACATAAATTATGAATTTAATTGCTCCCCTATATTCAGTACAGTCTCTGACACCACTGGGATTCTAAAATAAAATAGGTGGGTGAAAGAGGATTGAGGACTATTAATCAACTACTGGAAATATGTGAACATCTTTTTATGAAGCAAAACTACCGATTCCCTGTTTTTCGTTAATTCATGTACCAGTTAATACTTTTGTTACTTTTGTCTAAAGATAACATTAGGGAGTCAGATCAGAACTTTTAAGAATTCCAACACAATGGTTAGTGTTGCTG
This sequence comes from Bombycilla garrulus, assembly GCA_013400315.1. Lineage (NCBI taxonomy): Eukaryota > Metazoa > Chordata > Aves > Passeriformes > Bombycillidae > Bombycilla > Bombycilla garrulus. The sequence goes on along the minus strand of VXBU01011434.1, from coordinate 850,079 downwards.
TGCTTTTCCAGGAGGCACTTCTTACCAGAAATTCTGAATTTGGGTTGCTGTATTTGAAGTACTTTATTACAAATTACACTCCCTCTTTTAATACATACTCACCCACATATTGAGAATTCCATTTTCATCCATTGAAGCTATCTGAAATGGAGGGCCTGACATTTCTATGGAAGGAATGGCAACAATCCATGTTAATACATTGACCTCCCTCCCAAACAATATTAAAGGATTTGAAAGATTTCCTACATTAATACATCCTCTGAAACTTATTCAATCTTCTCAGCTGCATAAAAAGGGAAAGTGCCCAAATTCTACCAAAGGAAAAGAAAGGCATGAAACTTTCTTTACTGACAGGGTGGTCAAATATTGGAGCAGGCTTCCTAGAGAGGTGATCAATGCCCCAGGCCTGTCAGTGTTGAGGAAGCATTTGCAAAATGCCCTTATCATGTTTTAATGTGGTCAGTCCCAAATTGATCAGGCAGTTGAACGGGATGATCCTTGTAAATCCCTTCCAACTGCTCTATATCTCTGTCTATTCCAGGATGTGCAGTTTGTCCTACCAGAAAGGCAGATGATCTCAGTCTGCATCTTTTTTAAAATGTCTGGATTCTGCGTGGACTTTGGAAGGGAGCATAAAATGAAACAGATGGAATCTTGTAAAACCTGCAATAAGCAGCACATTTCTTCAAACCACTACAGATTTCAAAGTAAAAATCTGCAATGGCAGTGATAATATCTTCCCTAGCACACTGTCTGAGAATTTGAGGATGTGAGGATTAAAGTTTCTTTGGAAAGGTTGATCATAAAAGAACAGGCAAAAGGCACAGAAAAAACCACCAATTACAGCCACACTTTTAAGTGCTTTCATATATAAGCAAATTGCTCCACTGACTCAGACAGGGATTTTTTTTTTGACATTAAGAGAAGCATTGAGACTCTTCCAAAGGCAGTTTTTGAGTGATAACTTGTTTTATCATGGAAATATGGTTTAGAAAATAGACATTATAACAAGCACAGAACCACATCTGATGTGAAGCTGCACTGAGTGAACATTACATAAAAATGAGAGCAGAAAACAAACATGAATGTTGCATACAATTGATACTACGAACAACTAAAGAGGCAGACTGGGATTAAAAACTGGATTTTGGCTATGATGCATTTGTTTTCCTAGATACTTAAAGAAAGACTCAGACGTATTGATACTTAGAAGAGCAGTTTACATACCCTCCTGATAAGAGAGGCCTGAGAGTCCATAACCATGGTCACTGCTGAGAGAAGTTGAAACAGGTTCCACTGACAATATAGGAGACGTGTGGTTTACTGAGGTCAGAATGCCATCTGTAAATAAGGATAATGAAAGTTAAGCATAGTACTTTCCACAAAAAACAACAACAAAATCTTAATCACTCTTCAGCTCATGGGAGAATGATGATTACAAAGAAAGAATGTGATGATCACAAAGAAAGAATGGCAAATAATGAACTTTGCACAAGCCTCAAATACAATACTGCAAACTGTTTGCTAAATTAACAAAATACTACTTGATAAATCAATGTTTCAATATTTCTATTCAATTCTCATTTTCCAAATGACTGATGCATCATTTATGCCATTGTACCAGACATTTCATTAAAATCTGCAGTTTCAGGGTTAGCATGGAAATAATTATTTCAAGCTACATAAACAAGAGGGGTAGAAATAAATCACTGTTTACTATAAAAAAAAGACAAAATTGAAGAAAAACTACTCTTAGTACAAAGTATCCTGAAAAATCCTGAAACAAAGTATTCACCATAAAAAATATGTATTTACTCTTTAATAACGTTTTAAGGCAAATGTGTATTTAGAGTAATTTCAATATGAGTTCTTTGTCAGACTCATGATTTCAGGACTTGCCCTGTGCACTGAACTTAATCTCATATAAGACAGAAGGCATTAAAGCTTCCTAAGTAAAAGCATTAAACCTGCCTGCTTACATAAGCAACTACATGAAACTGTACATATCCATTTGACTACCAGCATGCAACACAAGGCCAAGCACCTCTGACCAACCAAAAAAATTAAGAGTCTATCTATAACCAACTACTGTTTACTTTTACATGGCTGCTGCAAATAGAAACACTTAGGAAGAAAAAAGGATTTTGTGAATGTGTGTAGTGGTGTGTTTTAGAAAAATAACAGTACCACAGCCAAGGATAAATCAGAAAATCAAAGGGTGGTTTGGATTGGAAGGGATATTAAAGATCATCTTGTTCCAACCCCCAGCCATGGGCAGAGACACCTCCTGCTGGACCAGGCTGCTCAGAGCCCCATCCAGCCTGGCCTAGAACACTTCCAGGGATGGGGCATCTACAGTTTCTGTGGGCAACCTGTGCCAGTGCCTCACCACTCCCACAGGAAAAAATGTCTTCCTAATAACTAGCCTATACCTACACTCCTAATAAAAATATTTACAAAATTACTGCTATATGTTATTCTTCACTCTAGGGTATCTTGCATGAACATTCCAGAAACATCAAGACTTAGGTGACAGTTTCACTGTGCACAAAGTGACTGACCAGGACACACAGATGCTCACCTGTGGAAAATGTGGGAACTCTGAATGTCCACTCAGTTTCAGTGATCATCATACAAGGGTGCATTCTGGAGTCTTCTCGAAGATCCCATACCAACAACGAACCATCTACTGTTCCAGCAAAAACCAACGTTGCTTTACTGGGACTAAAGCAGCAACATATCACCTGTAAAACAGTAAAAACATGCAGGGTTCATATTATGATAAAGATCTATGGTTTGATGGGCCTAAAATAGTTTTTTGAGCATGGAAACCCAGAAAATACTGATTATATGTTTACTGCTTATGGCAGAAGGAAAATCTATTTTAAAAGGGAAGTAGGATACAAGACCTTCAGTAGGCCTTCCCTTTTCAAAACAATCGTTGTATAATCTGCATCTATTGTCACAAAGCTGAAAGAGGTGACTCAGCTGGATGGGAATGATGAGTAGAGAGAAGTCCTAACAACATCTGAACCAGATGTCTTACTTCCATTCACTCTTCAACCATGAAATAGAGTCAAAATTAAACAATCAAAACAACCAACAAAACACCATGACCATCACTACAATCTGGTTTTGGAGCACAGAATAGAATGAGAATAGTCTTTGTTCACTAGGCCCAAATATGTTTCTCAGAAGATAGAAGATGGCATATTTTGCAGCAAGACAAAAAAAGACCCCAAGTAAAAATAAAATCTTTAAATAAAGTCTTGTAATTGATGGAAAAATATACAATGTTATTAAAACATACCTCTGAATCACATATTAAAACTTTCTGAGGACTGGAGGGCTGCCAGATATTCCAAACACATATAAGGCTCTTTCTGCTCAGCAAACCAGTATCTGCCTTTTCAGGTAATCCATGAACAGAAAGTAGTGTCTGCCTCTGAACTTGAGAGACATACAAGCAGGGTATTTTTCGGCCTAAACCATTAAAAATAAAAGCCAAGAAAGAAACACAATAAATGAAAGAAAAAATCATTACAGATGAAAAAGCATATTCAGCTGCTATAGCAACAAACAAACTAAGATGCAACTATGAAGAATATTTCTATTAACACTGAGTTGCTTTTGAAGCTATACAATAAAAAAGGAAGGACTAGAGAAGGAATTCAAAATACTAGAAGCAGAAAGCAAAAAGTAAGAGAATCAGGGAATTAATAGAATAATTATTCTGGGCATAAGCAAGCCAATCTGATCTGAAGTAAGTATATATACTGAAAATTAAACTGAGTCTCAAACAGGAAACAGCACAGGCCAGGCTTTTTTGGTTTCATCTCATGGTTCACGTTAGATGACGTAGGGTTCTGTGTTATAATAGGCTTTCCTAACATAATTACAGATGCTCTGTTTTCCGCTTTTCATCTTAAGAGCTACTGTTAATATGGAGAAGATATAATTGCTTTTCAAATATATCAGGCTAAAGTGTCCCTGTTCAATAACCTGCCTTTATTTGTAGCTTTGGCCCTACTGTCAGCATAAAGAGCCCAAACAAAATTACATCCCTTGGGATGGCCCTACAACAACAGGGACAAGAAATTAGACACATCATGTTAATTGCTGGCTTTATTTCTGGTAGGAATAGATGAAATACATTTCTTTTAAGATGCTCTGGTGCTCCCTATGTGAAACCAATCTGCACAGAGTTTCCAGCAAGATTTGTGCAATTAAAAGGAAAGTGGGGTTTACATCATCTGTATATCCTGATATGTGCTGTTTGCACAGTAATGACAAAGAACATGGCACTTTGCATAAGAAAGATCACTCTGTACACTAAAAGGTGTAGAATAAAGTTCCCTTACCATGGAGGAATGGCTGGTTAGTATTTAACTGGAAACTGCTATCACTAATAGACAGACTGGTTTGTCGAGATCTTAGTTTCCTGGGTTGTGCTGCAACTTGATCTTCCTCTAGCAAAACAGCAATCACCTTTCAAACATAATTACATTTATAGAAATAAAAGGGTTATCTTATCTTCCAACTTTTCTATTTGTAGCTTTCTAAAGTTATGTGGATAAATTTCATAAAACTTTATTACCTTATTAATTTTGTAACTTTGCAAATACAGCTTTACAGACATAAAAGTTGTACAGCTCTGGTTCCATTCCTTTGCAGAGATTACTCTCTTGGATAACAAGTATTATTTAAGCAATGTATTTAAACTACTCAGAATAAGAACTGTAAGTGATCTATCACACTGTATACTTATGCACACACAGCTCATAAGGGATATTAAGGATATAAGTGTACCTGGCAAGCAGAACGGAGAAAATTTGCTAATCTTTGTGAATCAATTTTAGGTGTTGGAGCTCCATTCACTGATGTATTCTGGCTGTTTATGGGACCTATGAAAAACAGGAAAACAAAAGCCAAACTTGAGGCTTCAAAAGGGAATTAGTTAAGAAAAGTGCAAGATCAATTCAATTTTTAAGCAAGAGGAGAGTGGCAGGAATCAACTTATCTTCAGCAGAAATACAGCGCTGAAAAACAAGATCCGTTGGAGACTCATCTTTGCAGCAAATAGAAACATCAAGACAGAAGGAAAAACTATTTCTGCCACTTATTTTTCATACCTTCCACATGAGGATTCAGAGTGCCTTTGTCAGCTTGCTATCAATTCATCCTGCCACTCCACAGATTCTCACAAGTAATGGATACCAAAGAGAAAGTTTACATGACATGCACTCATCCATGAGTGAATAACATTAAAATGTTCTTCACCTCCAGATACAAGAGCACTTTCTCCTGGATGCTGTGTCCATTTCTCCAGTGTCTCAACTTCTTCAGTCTGAATGTCTCTATCAAGATTGTCCTCGTTACACTGAACGTATGCCTAAAGTTGAAAGATAAAATTATCAGTATATGGGGTGACAAAGCTAAGAATGACAGCACATAACTGAACAGAACTTAGTAATATTAAAACTGAAATTTAAAGCTCAACTTCTTCTGTTTGTGAATTCAGACCTGAGCATACTGACCCACTGTTGCTATTTCATGCATGCACATTTTATCACATTTCACAGCAGAGTGCTAAATAAGTAATATTGCAAAAATATAGAATGTCTTCCATGATGTGTAAACAACAAACCCAGCATATGTGGGGACACTGAGCCACAGACAGGCAGAAAGCCCTGTAGAAAATGGGGAAGGAAAATGGGAGAATCCTCTTCTAATACAGAAAGAAAATTGCCTGTCTGGCCAAAAGTTTTGAGATCCTTGCTTTACAGTAATTGAGGCTTAGTGATGAATATGATTAATTTATTACTTTATGTCCTGGCAGCTTTAGCAACTTTATTTTTTAAAGAAAATTTAAATAATTACTATGCATTTGTTACGCACCTGCTTAGTGTTCATTCTACCAAAATTCCTGATATACATGTCATACTCATTGACAGGGGGCAAATCCAGTAATGAAAAACTAGCTGAGAAATCCAGGTCAATTAGTGGGAGAAGTTCTGAACTCCGTTTTCTTCAGGATGAATTACAGGAGAGAAACACAAAAATGGTTAAGAACAAATATTTGGTATCCCTAAAGAAAGACAACCTGATTTTGTAAGTAACAATCCTTTTATCTATGGGAATTTAAGTTGTACTGAAATTAATTAGCAGATAAAAATGTATCAATAGAAATACATAGACTATTGTTAAGAGTTTTCATTTAATGTTACATCAAGATAATGATCATGTTTGAAAACGAAGTACTAATTGCAAATGGAAAACTTAACATGGTTTATTACTAAAGCTAAACTATCAGTTCAGCAGATCAGCTTGCCTAAGTATTTAAACATGCTATGTGAGGTAACAGATGAATGTCTCTTCTCTACTCAGGACAGTGGCTAATTCTCCTAAACTCATTTTATTTACTGACATCACTCCTATGTGTACATGCTTTATAAAGGCTTTCTGTGATGTCCTAGCTTTGTTACACATGTGCAGGAAAAGACTTACAGTCTTGGTCACAATTCACACAACTATCTACCTACTTTAGTACCATAAAGCTGTTAAGATATTTCATTTCAAGAATGAACTCCTTGAATTACATGAAGATGTCTGCTTACAAGTCACTTGCAGGCTGTTTCTGTAATAGTCTTTGAGAATTACACAATTTTTGCAATCTCCCTTTCTCTCTCTTGCACTTGCAGTTTTTTTTAATGTACTTGAAAGTGATACATAATTAAAAACCAGATACAATTATGGATCTATAGAAATTCCATATCTAAACACTCTTGCAGATGCATATTCTAGTTACAGCTTCTTGCCGAAGCAAGATGGTATTTGAAAAGGGAAAGGACCAGAGCAACAAGAGCTAGAATTTCCTCATTATTTTAAAGTGACTTTTTCTTTATGCATAAGGAAAACTTTCACATCTCCTTTTTGCTACTTGATGACATCTACTGCATATTCTTATGCACATTTTACTTTAACTTCTGCTTCCTAATGAATCATCTCTTCACAAACACGAGCATAGTTTGCTGAGATCTAACTCAAACATATAAAAGTTTCTTATTAGTTACAAATCTTAATGATACATGTAGACAAATCTTTAAACTAATAAGTTTATAATTTACAACCCCCAAGTGCCATGACTTATTTATGGGATGCTTTCAGTCTATTTACTGGTAGTAATCTGTTATCACAAGATTAAATTCCACAACCCCTTCCTCTTCCCATGAAAATGCTCATTATCTTCACAGGCTGTGTATGCTTTTAGCATGCACAGAGAGTTATAAACATAGTCACAATCAGTCATGGTACATAATCAGCAGAGGCTGACAAACATTCCAGAAGGCAATTCTCCAGAGATGCCTTTTTGAGTTTCTTAATCTGTCTCTACAGCCTAGAGAGGAAGCCTAGAAAATGAGTTTGTGTAAAATTTGAGCATATAATTTTAGGTAATGTGAATTAACTCACTTAGACAATAAAATCTCCCTTATGTGAAAATTAGCTATTGATACATAGCCACGAAACAGTGGAATCTGGTATTAACAACATCATTTAATAATCTTGCTTTATGCATCCAAAAATTGTAACAGAAAATTGAAGACATATCCAGTGCTTCACACAAATCTGGAGTCCCTGGCAAGTTCCACAAAAATCAGGCATCAAATTTTTTCTTTAAAATGCAGAAATGTCTTGGGTATCTCAAATCTAGATAAATTTTAGATCAGTAATAACATGTTTTTACAGCAATTGATGTTAACCCTGAATGGGAATGTGCTATTTTGGCAACTATATGCACCAGATATTCTTGACTGTTTCAAGAAATTACAGTTCATCAGAGTCCTTGCTCTTCAGTATTTTAAGTCAGTATCTAATTAAATGACTGAACTCTTATCTTACGCAAAGAAATTACAATCCTGTTGACATGTTCTGTTACAAAATGGTGCACATAAACTGATATATAGACACATTCCTCTTATAATGTACGTGTAGCAATACCAGTAAATTATATTTACTTAAGAACTTATTACTGCTAGTTAATAAAATATGTGGTTCCATAAGCCTCAAGTTTATAAAGTTCACATATTTCAAATATAATGAAAAATCTTCATCTTACACAGTGAGGTGCCATTTTGTGTGAATTATTTAAAATAATTACTTACTTCTGCTTACTGGCCATACTTCGGCTGCTTTGTCTTTGGTTTGCCATTTGGAAATCCATGAATATTCCACGAAATGAGCTTCTGACAGAAGAATCTTCCTTTTCTAACATATTGCAAAACACAGTCTTAGAGTTCACACTTAAAAATGCATGAAAATGTTAAGCAATATGTCTAAGAAACAGCAGATTTGTTACAACACAGCTACTAAAAGTTCCTGGTTCACATCTTACACAAAGTGCTCTATAACCATTTATAACCACAATAACTCATTTCAGTTCAGTTTAACAATGTTAAACAATGAGTTTAACATCAGTAACGGGCCAGCATATGGCCCTTACAGTGGTTCTTTATCAATCAATTCAAAATGACTGCTCATTGTAATTTTTATTTTAGAAGACTGATGCAGAAAGTGTCTCTTCTTTCTCTTGCCATCAGCAGGTGCCTTGCTCCCCCCTATGTACAGTAAAATACTCTGTAATCAATTCTAAAAATTGCATGAAGATCACATAGACTTCTCCATGTACACACTACACCTCTGAGGAAGAACTCAGGTAGAGGAGAACCTCACCAACACAGGCTTAACTAATGTCCTTATATGAATAAGGAAAACATCGAAAACTGTTCCTTGAAAAGCCACAGCTAACAGACCAACTACAACAAACGTTGTGTCTATCGTACTCTCTTTCCTGGCTAGGTTGTATGTAATTGACCTTAAGATCCCACTTCCAGTCAGAACTAATGGTGTTTCACTTCCTCAAAGGATGACTGCCTTTTTAGGCAATACTTGTAGAATGCTTTTAAACTTATAAAAATAATTGCCAGAGTGTTCAACCACGATTTTAAACAAACAAGATCAAAAGTTCATCAATGTGCTGGTTTGAGAAAAAAAGAAATGTGTTGTACAATTAAGAATAAACCACCAAGTGCCACAAATCTGAAATTTAAAAATCTTTATCTATGTTGTATTGTTCATTAGAAAAATAATAATTGCATAAATCTTCTGCAAGAAGAAATTCACATTACAGTAGGCTGGTTCTGGCTGCAATGACCATTAAAGGAAAATCTATTGACCAAGACACTTCTAGGTTGGAAAATGTCTTTAAGAGATACTGTGAAGACTTACAGAAACTCCATGTTATTCTTCCATGACTGCACTAACTTTGAACCAGACTAAAAAAGCCATTAAATATTCTTCTGCACAATGATTCTATGCAGTTATTCATTTCAGTGTAGACTGCAAAGGAGAACCACAACTGTACTTAAATAAGAAGCTCTGGCACTCACAAGTGTCAGATCAACTGAATGCCAGACATTTCAGAAAGAGCCTGCATGTAAAAGTGATAAAGTATATGAGTAGTATTGATACTTTTTTTGCCTTCCCTCCAGAACAGTTGCTTCAACTTTGCATAAAAGAAAAAGGTGAATTTAATGCCAGCAGAAGCCCCAGACCGTTCCAGCACTCCTCATGTTTTCAAAATGCAGACTCTCATATGCTCCTCTTACCCAAAATACGATGTATTAAATGTCAGTCTGTACTTTTTATATTTCACAATTTAAATTATTAGTAATGCCTATGAATCATTTAGTAATGTGGACGTTACAGCGCTTACCACAAATCTACATGACTCATCCAGAGGACCAGATTTTGGTCCTTAGGCAGACTTTTAGAAAAAGTGGCCAGATGACTTGTAAGTTGTATGTGTTACTCATACATTTAATAAAAAAAGATTAGTGTCTAGTCACATACCCATGACTAGTTTCTTTTTTTCATTTTCCAGTTTCTTCGGCAATGAAGTAAAAATTCTGTCATTTTCTGCAGTAATTGCTCTTTGAATTTCTTCAATTTCTGATGTTCTGGAAAATGGAACCTCTCTTACGTTTTCTTCTGCCTCTCCTACTTCACCACTTCTGTCTTCATCATCTTCAAAGTCATCTTCATAGTCCTTTGAAAGTAACAGAACTTTCCATACTTAGTAAACACAGATTATTCAAGATTTCACAGAAATTATAAAATGGTATCATACAGATGGCTATAAATGCTCTGACTGAAAGGCATTCTAAAATAACTGATGGAAAGAAAATGGCATCTCTTGATTGTGCAGTAATTTTAATCAAGAGAAGATAATCTCAGTGTTGTTTCACAGTGCCCAAAATAGTCTTTTTATTTAATATCCTAAAGTAGATACCATGTGTTTAGGTGAATTATGTGTTCTTTAAAGAAAGAAAATAACAGTGTTCAGTGGTATAAATGCTTCAGGGATGTATGAAGTTGTTTATTTGACAGTTTTAATTCAAGCTCTCCTTTAATGGCAGGCTCACATTTACTAAACTGCCACACTCCCTGTCTATGCCTAAGGGTCATCCTTTAATAAATTCTCCAAACTAAGACAATTCATGTCATGCTAAAATAATCACCTAAGACATATGATATGAACAAGGCTTAAATGTGCTTATTTCTCTTCACTGAATGGTAAAGGGCTACTGCAGTGACCAGCTCAACAGTGGAAATCATCACTCCTGGCTTGAGTGGAGATGAATTCACCCTCACTGAACAAAGATGATTCTAGTTCAGCTCACAATGAAAGCACATCCCACTCACTCTTGTATCTTAATAACTTTAAAGTAGACAAAAGAGAGTTAAAAATAGCGAATTCAATTAAATAATTTAGTGAAGTAAATGCTGTGTGTCATTACCTTTTTCCTATGATATTTTTTCAGTGATAAACGAACAGGGGTTTTTTTTATTTTTTACCTGAAATTATTAGTTCTGATTATTTAAAAAATTCAGCATTCTTCACAGAAGTCATTTAAATGACTGAAATTCACAAAGGCAGAGAAGACATTTTTTGAACACTTCAACTAAAAGAAAAAAGCTGGTTCTCAACCTCTGATTAAAACTAACTAAATATATAACAGAGAGTTTTTACAAAACATTTTAGTTACTCACTATCCATTATTAGCCAATTTAAGGTCACTGTCACAAAAAAAACCAAAAACAAAAAAAACAACCAAAAAACCCAAAAAAAAAAAAACCAAAAAAAAACAATGTAACATCCTGTTTATGTCTGCAAGCAAAGTTATTAACTATTTTGATACTTAAGAATAACTTCAGACAGACAACTGTATAGTTTAACTTACTTCAAAGTCATCCTCATAATTTGGTGAAAAATCCTCAAACCCTGTGTCTGGATTAAAGATGTGTGTATCTTTTGTTTCCTAAATTAGAGAAATAAATGAAGCCATTAAATAATCTTACCAAAAAAACCATCTCTTCTCTGCCAAATCCTAGCATACAATAGATTAATAGTTGCTGTTCTTAGATATTTCTACATTTTCAAGCAAAGATATAGCATATATTTTATATAGATAAATAAAATTGTATTATCAAGTGATGATTACTGAATTAAACTAATAGTACAGGAAGCAAAACAGAACTCAATCTTATCTTGGGAATACAAACTGTTTTTCTACCAGTATTTTTATTGCTTAATAAGTATTAATTACTGCTGCATTGCCTACAATTTTATTGATGGTGCTAACAACAAAATAAAATTGCCCTACCCTTTTGAGGACTAGATAAAATTATCCCTACACCTAAGTTATACTATGGGATTCAATCCTTTAAAAAAATATTGCAAATGTTGAAACCAGAAAAGCAGAGACACGGATATAATAGGAGAAGAAGATGATTTTTATATGTAAATAATTTTGCTAACATTGACTCCTCTACTTTATTTACTTGGAATAAATTTATGGTATCCCTGCAATAACTTCAAGTACATTTCATTTCTCTAGATTATTAACTTGATTTAAATAATGCCATTTATTTATGGCAACTTTCCTGGTTTCAGCACTTGTAGTGTTTTATTAACAGACTGAATCCCCCAGTATAACTTAGATTGTGAGAAATTACTCTGATGTGTTCTGCCTGCAAGGCTGCAGTACCCACAGGTACTCACCAGTAGCTAATCCATATAGCTAATCCATATAGTTTAATTCATATAATTAAAAAAAAAATCCTTGTTCCATTTAGTCAGACACCTTTAGTATCACACTCAACAAAGGTGAGTCCTTATTAGCTAGTAGGCTACTTTGTAGTTTTTATTACCTGTGATCATCTCAGAAAATGCCTACAGAGCTGTCAGCTTTATTAGTAACACAGATGCATCCATGATTTTTACACTCTAAAAACCTCCACCTGTCAGTAGATGTCTGGGTTCCTATTTTAAAGAATTTATAGAGAAAGTCTATATATTTTCAACACAAAGCAGGTTTAGAAGTCTTGCTGGAATACCTGGAAGGCTGTGGCATTTGGAGCAACAAATACACAAAAAAAAATCAACAGCATAGAATGTAAATCCCTGGAATTTAAGTCTTCCTGTTCAGTCAGGTCTTAAGTAGGAATTTCACCCTCCTGGGTTGCCTCCTATTGCCAATAAAGACAGAAGATAATGGAAAAGCAGACCAAATATAGGAGGACTGTACTGCCTATTTCTCTCCACAAACTACAAATGAAATTTAAGTGGTCCTCACCACAGAAATTCACTTAAAGATGAGCTGAATCAATCAGTTGAAAATATCACAAAACTTTTTAAAAATTTTATGGTAGACTTAGGCTGTATCTGCACAGACTGTTACAAATAAACCCAAGTCTATACAGCTTCAGACTTGCTGAAAATTTGGTTCTGTCTGCACCTGCCTATTTAAAAATACCAAATAAATAATTTCAAAATATAAAAATCATTTCCTCTTCCTTAGTTTTACCTCTTGTCTTGTGTCCATGTCCTCTTTTTCAATGAGTTTTCCTTTATCTTTTACAGTCCTATTCAAAAAGAGAACAAATTGGTTAACTTATAAGAAAGCAGTTATGTTCCAGTTTTGTTTCTGGAGATTTTGTTTGTTTTAATAATAAAAATTTTAAAAAGGCTTTTTTCCTGAAAAGGAAAGAACAGTTGGAAATTTCCAATTAACTAAAATACTTCTACAACTATTTTTATAGATCTCTCTGACACAAAAGGATAATGAAACGACCAAGTGATTAACCAGGAAAGAATTCAGAAACTTTGTCCAAATTTAACATTTATAATTGCTTCAAAAGGCAAGAATAAATAATGAGGAAAAAAATTCATAACCCCACACATTTATTACTCATATTAATATCTGCAGCAAACCAGAGATCAAGATCGGTTTGGTGCAATATGCTCAAAAGCTATAAATCAAAGACTGATCTCAAAATCTGTTTTTAGATTCAGGGATCTTATTTATGAGAACAATACAATCAGGGTCAGAGAGCAGGAGCAAATCAACAAGCTTTGCTCCTCAATAATCTGTTTGATTATTGTGTAAGTAGAGAGTAAGCAGAGAGTACCAGACTTCAAGAAGAGAATATTTTTACCTCTTATGTGAGTATTTGTATATACTGCTGTTGGGATTGACAAACACAGGAAAAGGCAACAATAAAAATTAAAATTTGGATGGACCCTGTTATAACAAATTGGAGTGATTCAACATTAACAGTGCTTGAAGCTGAACCAGGGTTTCAGGATGTCTCACTAAACCACACTGCCTTCCCTGCCATTCAGGAATGGCTAAACTCTTCATTCCAGCTAAGCACAAACAATGACTCAGCCACAACCCCAGCAGCAACAGCTTCAAAACGTTGCCTGAATATTGAGCACTGCTGACACAACTAAGTGCTGCAGCCAGGTAGCATCCCAATGTGTATTCTGAGATATTTCAACAGGAATACACTTCCACAAACTCCCTTCAGCCAAAGTGGCCTGTCCCATGCTTAAAATTTGTAATACTCAGTCAGCACTGGTAGTGACTTCACTGCCAGTGTCCCCAGAAGCAAACAATGCAGACTTGTATTGAGCCAAGGAGCTAAACCAGGGTTTAAGAGTGAGAATTGCAACAATGTACCCAAAGAATTAGACTTCCGAAAGTTGTGTAAGAATCTCACAAGGCTCAAGAATTAAAGAATTCACAGTACTAGAATATACAGGAAACCTCTAAGATTTATATCTGCTACTAACAAAACTTAGAAATAGAATGCAGGAATTTAACTGATCCTACTGAGGGTATCTAGAACTCTTCCTTCCATATTCAACTGCTAACTTGCTATATCTATAAATACAATGTTTTAGATACCATCTAGGATAGGAAGTGAGTATTGATACTCAAATGATACTAAACAACCAAATAGAGTCCTATGTAGTTCACCATGAACCTTACATGTGTCCACATGACTACACAGTGAATTTCCAGGTGGTAAAATACAGAGTTTCTGTCTCCAAAACTAAGTGCCCAGGTTAATATACATGTAGTTTATAAGGACTGAAAAATATCTCTTGCTACCCTGCTGAAGAAAAATAATTAAAGGAATACAAATACATACATTTATATTTTAATCAACTTAGAGGTAACACACAGGTTTTTTGTAATTGCTGTACTATTAGGCCTATGAAAAGAAATTATACTATCCCCAGATATGTGAGACTAAGAATTTATGCTTATTGGTTTGGTGGTGACTGAATCTTAGAAGACACCATCTAGTATATAATTATTTTAAATCTCTGATTTTACCTTACAAGCTGATGGGTCATTTCTTCTTGAATCCTCTCCTCTTTTTTGTATTCACTGTTCTGTGAAAGAAGTCACAATATTCATGAGTCAGAAATGCTGGGAAGGAATATGTATACAAACCTGTATTAGTAATACTCTCATCAAACAGTATAAAATAGGTTGCTAATGAATTGTTTCAATTACCAACTATTTTTTAATTCAGTCATTGCTTGTAAGATGTTCTGAAAAACTGGCAGAGGCTACGGGCTGCTCAGCCTATTCCAAAAAAGAGATTTTAACAGTAAGTACTACAATTCACACAAACTGGGTGGAGGGACAGAGGCACTTCTAATTCCTATAGCAGAGAGACTTGAATCTTTAATTCTGTATTATGAAGGTTTGCTTAAGTTTGGAAATTTATTCAGTAGGTTGTTTCATATAAAGGTCTTTGTCTCTATCCAGAAACAGAAAATAAAATATAATTCTGGGACAGAAACACGTGTATGTGTTCTCTAACGAGTACCTGAGTAAATTTCCAAGGAAGTCAAACACTGAGCAAGCACCTGATAGACTTTTGTTGTCTGCTGCAGTCAGTCAGTTACAGGAATCACTCATGGAAGGCCCCTACACTGAAAATTACTCATATTGTCATTAGAAAATATATTTCTGAAGTTTTATTTCAGAAGCTTGTACATCTTCACCCTTTAGGCAGCAGAAGAAACTACCCTAGACCATCTCAACTGTTGTATGCCTCATAAAATTTACTTGATTTTAAGAGTCACAAATTACTAGAGATTCCTTCTCTCAGTCTTGTTGAACAAATACTTACAAAATCAGTAAAAAAATACCAAATTATTGATTAATTCTCTGGGACATAACATCATGCTCCATACCAGAAACATAAAAGATAGTCTGTGGCTTCAGAAGTAGAGGCAAACCCCACAAATGTAAAGGGTCTACATTTACATGCCTACTTATGAGTTGGACAGCTGTGCTCCCTTCAGAGACAAAGTAAAAGTAGTGTCTATTAAAATCATACTTTTTGCTATAAAGGCAGCCAATAAACTTTAACGGATCTCAAGTCTTATGACATCTCCACCTTGAAGTGCTTGCAAAAATTTCAAAAGTCGTAGCAAAAAAGAATTTGATTAATAAAAGACGTTTCTCGCATATAGACTATTTTTTGTTTAAATTTTATGGAAGGACTTATTTCTGAATTAGCATACTTACATGTAGCTCTAGTGTTTTCATCTACCACTTCAGCCTCAAATTTCAGAAAACGTTGACTTAAAATCTGAGCATTTTTATCATTCCCCTACTGACACTATATTAATAATTAAAGTAAGTGATAAGGTAATGTTTTAACAAAACTTACCCTTGGATCATATTTCTTTCTCTCATTAGCTTCTGCTGCTGACCCTTCTCTGTCTCTATGGGAAGATTTTTCTTTAGATCTCTTTGATTTATGTTTTTCATCCTCTTCCTTTCCATAATGTTTGTGACTTTTCTCTTTAGAAAGCCTCTCTTTTTCTGTCCCAACAGAATGTACTGTTTTTCCTTTGTGTTTTCTTTCTCTCTCTTTATCCAACTCTTGATGTTTCTCTAACTTGTGTACATGTTCACCTTCTTCAACTTTGAAGGCTAAAATTTTCTCAGTTTTCTTTCTTAAATCATTATTCTGCAAAGAGGAAAATAATTTTAAATGGTTAAAAAGTTCTCCAAGACTGTTCTATCTTCACAAATCTATCCATATTTGACCATTAAAATGAATGAATTGTAAATACTTAATCTTTCTGTCACATGGATCTTCCAGCCATTTTTTTTTATTTCCTATGATTACAAGTTTCAAATTATGACTGCACTTGACATTCTGGTGTTTTTCTGGACATTGCACGCTTTGCTACAGAAAATTCTTTGAATTATATGTTCTTCACACAAAAATTTAAAATTAAGTCTTGTCTACTAGGTGGTCTAAAGTAGGATGTACATTCATCAATTACCCTTGTAATAAAGGCATAAATATCAGATGGAAACTTTTGATGTAGCTGTACAAAAATGAAGCATTGCTTACTACGAAAATTTTATTTTGTGTTTACTTAAAAAAAAGAACAAAATATATCCTTAAAACCAGGTAGCTGAGATATAATTTGTTTGCGTTTTGTACACTTGTTATCACCTTACTATCCATACATCTCTTGGATTTCTTAGGAGTTACAGTCTGATCCAGTTTCTTCATTATGCTACAATTTTATCTTACTCTGTTATGGAAACACCTCACTAACTTCCTTTACCTTCTGCTCTTTATGTCTTCTTTCTTGCTCTTCAGTTTTTGTTTTCTCCTCTATAAAACAGATGTATAAATTAGGGAATAGGTTTTATAACATTCCAACTCTGTACATAATTAACTCTAGCATGTAGAAAATAGCATTTTAGTCACATGTTTTCTCTAACATTAGAGCTTTCTAAAAATGAATTCTGTTGAAATTCTCTCTCCAAAGCTGGTTACTCCTTCTCTCCTAAAGAATCCCTCCAGTCTTGTGTAATGGTGAGAGTAATGACTTACGATTAGTGCCACTGATTTCAGCAATCACCTTGCAAGTGAATGGATCACTCAGCAGAGGGTGTCTAGGCACTGACCAACAAAACCAGTGACATCCATCCTCTTGTCAGAGGAAGGGAAACACCAGTTTTTTGAAAGCATCAAAATAAAACTAGGTTACTGTTGCAGTCTCAGAGCCCTTAGCAAGGCCTCCGTGGAGAGAAAATGCATAGTCATACTTGCTAAGACCCTCTGTTATCTCCCTGTAACACTACTGGCTACATTCCAGAAGCCCCAAGACTATAGGTTAGCTCACCCAGACCCCAAATTATTGGCTAGTTCTCCCAATCCTACCTAACCCTATAAAAACCCCCACCTCTGCCCAGTTCAGCAGAAGACGCCGTCCTGGATCCCTTCACGGAACCCCCAATAAAGACTTAGTGGAATGCTCTACTCGGCTCTTCTCGTTTCTTCACCCCTGAGCTAGCAACCGGCTATACCTGGCAGGCTAAGAGCTGAAATCGCTCAGCTGAATATCACTAAAGAGCCAAACCGCCTGAAAGCCTCAGGCCAAGCTTGCCAGGTTAGCCCTGCGGCTAGGGCGTCTGCCGGAGATCTCCGGGACAAGAGCCGCTCCCGGGCCGGGACCTCACTGGCTGTCCGGGCTATCCACGGCGGCAGGGAGTCTGACTGCCCCCCAGCACCCCCAACCGCATTAGGTTACCAAAACATTCCATAAAATACACATGCCAGTAGATTATCTCACCTGCCTGTTTTATCCTCTCTGCACAGACAGGGTATGATTTCAGAGTGTTCCTATCAAAACATCAAATATTTCCAAGCACAACAGCAACTCAAAGTTACTTACCCAAACGATGCCTGATTTCTCTTCTGTGATGTTCTCTATCTCTTCCTTCAAGTGATTTCAGATAATTTTGTGGATCTATTTGCTTTATCTCGTATGTCTTGTGCTTTTTGTCTTGTTCTCTATCAGTCTCCCTGTCTTTATGTTTTAGTACACTGTGTCTCTCCTCCAAACCTGACTCTTGAACCTTATTTTTGTGTCTCTCTCGGTCTTCTCTCTGGTGTTCTTTCCCCCTTTCCCTCTCTCTCCTTTTATCCCTGTCTCTTTCACTAGATTTAAACCTCTCTCTCTCTCTTGTTCTTTCCTTGCTCTTCTCTCTGTCTCTACGTTCATGCCTTTTAGGGTCTACATCATGAACAGTCCTCTCTCTCTGCAGTTTCTTTTCTCTGTGTTTTTGGTCTTCATTTTGACTATCTGGTAGAGAGATCTGAAATAAGATAAAAAAATCTATCATTATAATTCAGCCATCTATTTTGCTAAGAGTATATTCATGTAAAAAAAAAATAATTGCTGGATTACTAAATGTGTATTTGATTTCCCAAACCATATTAAAATGCTGATATAGTTCTAGGCTTACTTTGTAAATACTAACATTATGTCTGTACCTATTTTAAAAAATAATAATAAATGGAATAATAATAACACATATTGGAAAACAGCTTTTAAAAAATATAACACAAACCTAATATGAATATCAATGATGTAACTGACTGCAGCCTGAGTGCCTATTTGACCAGGGAATAATGCAATTAATCTGTTTAAAACCACAGGACAAACATGATAGATAATGACAATAAATACAATAGATAACATACATTTGAGGAAAGTGAATAATATATATAAAGCAGAGCTGCCACTTGGATTTGGTGACCAGCAAATCAGATCCCATTGACTGTCATGTGATTACAGCAACAATGCATTATTTCCATTTACCTAATTTAGACATTTGTAGGGTAATCTTATATGACTCATGTAGCTAGAAAGACGTGAGTGGGGCCAGCCTCTGGGTAACCTTGAACTGGAGACATTCCAGAACAGGCAGTTGTGACAAGGAACTCAGCAGCTACACATTAAAGCCCTGTATCATTTATATTCAATGATGCAGATGTAAAGTGTCTGGTGCAGCAGGAAGTGTTAAAGAGCTACTGCAGATCCCACAAGGCAGAGTGGCTTGTAGAAAGAACAAAGAGACAACTCTTTATGTTTAGACCACCAATAAATTCTAGTGCTGTAGGGCAGCTTAACATCAAGACCAGCAGAAATAAAATATATCCACCTTTAGATGTTTCCTAAGTTCTTCTGCTTTCCAAGTATCTTCTTTGGTTCTTTTCTAGAACAGAAAATGCAGAAAAGACTGAGTAACCAATCTCCAGAGAGAAGTAAATTATTTAACAACGAATCGTATTTCTAAGGAAAGGATCAAGGTACACATGACAAGTATCACTGAAAGGATCATGAGAACAGCAATTTGATTTCGCTCTAACACCTATTTACAGTAAATGTCACCTGACTGGACCTGGAAGAAGCTCAGACTACATGTGTAAGTTGATTGCACATGAAATATTTATATGTAGCACTGAAGGCAAAAAGCAAAAAAATAAAGAAACTAATCAAAGTACACATGTCAAAGTACACTAATCAAAGTAAACATGATTGTTTCACTAGAGTGCTCCTTAGTAAAATAGGTAATATTTGTTCTATCCACATTTGCAGAGCTCCTGCCTTTGCCTGCTTGACTGCTGTTGAAAAGACTAAATAGAAGAATCATATTGTTTGAGATCACTAAGGGAAAGAAGGAATTTTAATCTATTAAATATTTTAACTAGTTCATTGGAGAATGATGACCGTATCCAAAGCGACACGATCAGGCTATCCTCATTCTCAAGTTTAGACTTGGCAAAAGCTACTGAAGATTAATAAAATAATCCTTGATAAACATTGTAATGATGAGCTGCACTGATGGAAGAAAACATACAGTGCCCCTTTTTTTTTTTGTTGTTAATTCATTATATGGAGGCAGCATTTTAACAGTGTATATATATATATATATATTTAATTATTCTACATGAAAAAAAAAATGTATTTTCAAACTTGGATTTTATAGAAGATTGTAGTGGACTGGTAAATTTCTAAAGTCAATGAGAAGTTCCAAATAGGCAGTATTTGTAGCAAACACAAAGTGCCCTTTCAGTTTTATTTTCTTCTGATACTTAAAAAGGCAAAAAAACCAAAGAATGCAAATATTTACTACTGCAGAAATTCAGAAGAGATAGTAAAAATAAAGCTGATGATTTTTTTAAGTCAAGCTTTAACAAAGCCTAAGAAACTCAACAGAACTTGTATGAATATAACCTGGAAAGAAGGATGTGGAAGGAAAGAGAGCAGAATGCTGAATTATAGTCTCAAACAGTAACCTATTTAAAATCATGTTTTGGTTTTAGACAATATTTAGGTATGTATCAGCAAACAGAGAAAGAATGCTAATGATGTTAATAGCATAAAATCAGCATAACCAACAGACAACATCAGATAAGGAAGCTTCAGATTTATCTCAAAGGTGAGGCAAAAAGCACACAGCAAACATTCACAGGTGGTTCTCTGGCATCCAATAATATGCATCTGTCAGTTTTCTGGGGTCTGCAGTTTCCACCTCCCCACCACAAACAGAAACTGTTGCTTTTGTGTACGATTTTCGACTTAAATCTCTGCTTTTGCAGAAGTATAATAAACAAGCAGGGAAAATGAGATATTTTATAAAGGGTTGAGATCTCCGTCCCTCTGTAAGTAAATGTCCACACAATAATGTTTCAAACAAACTTTCAAAGGATTTATTGAACTTTCTCACCTGGTCTGCTAATTTAGAAGTATTTATATACTCATTTAAATCCAGATTAAGATTAGTTACTTAAATGACACTGGGGTTTACCTCAATTCCCCCACCTGAGAGCATTTGGCTCACATGAAATGCCACAAATTTACTGAACTCAAAAAGTGCTATGAGCGTTTTTCACCTGTTAAGAATCTGGCATTTAATCTAAAGAAAAACCGGTCAGTGGAAAAAGAAACCTTGTTGCTTTAGACAGACTTTGAAAGAGATAACAGGGGTTTCTTCACTCTAAAGTAGGATAAGAAGTTTTCAGAATCTACCGTTTTTAACTAAATTGAGAACTCAGTTACATGTGATTCTAAAGAACAAAAACCAGAAGAACAGCAAGACAAAACTCTGTCTTTAATTTTTAAGCCAGAGAAAAGTACAATTATCTTTCTTATTTCCAATATGAGTTGCCAATTTGAGAGCCCTCAAACAGTAAAGAGCCCGACTGATAGAAGCAGCAGAAGAAGGGTTCCTCACTCAGTGTGCTCTTCCTGCCACTACCTCTGGCTCTTTGGCATTCTCACAGCGACACACCTGAAATATTTTAGATCAAAGCTTAACTTTTCCATTACAACTCGGCAGCTCGCTGCTTTGGCACGTCTGCTTTTTCAAGTGAAAATATCACACAGTAATGGATGACAGCACGCGCATGTGGTTTTGTTCCCTTTATTCCGGAGCTCTACAAACGTTCAATAATTTAGCACATTAATGCAAAAGTTACGTGTGTTGCCGAAGAACTAAAGCCCAACAATTAGCGGCTACAGGAGCATCAATTATTAAACACACTTTTATCTAGAAGGTGAAAGGACGGGTGTTTCCGTAAGCAGCCGTCCCTTTCTGCAGGAGGATGTGCGGCTGGTACACCCTCGCCCCTCCGCCAGCGGGATAAGGATTTCGGATTTCCTCGCTGCGGCTGTCGCGGGGGGGATTCCCGGCCGTGCCGACACAACAAAGCGACCCGACCGCCCCGGCAGAGCCGCGGGGCTCCTCGGGGGCAGCAGATGAGACTCCGGCGCCGCGCCCCGCCCCTGCTCCGCTCTCCCGGCCGCTGCCCCTCACCTTGTCCCCCTCCATGGGGCCCGGAGGCCGCGTTCGCCTCCGCCGGCCNGCTGCCGGCGGGGCCGCGGGGTGCGCTGCTCGCCCCGGGGTGTCCGTGCGGCCGAGGACAGGGCAGTGCTCGGGGACAGCAGGGAGAGCACTGCCAGCAGGTTAGGGAGGTGACCCTGGTCCTCTCGTCAGCCCTGCTGAGGGACATCTGGAGTCTGTGTGCAGACATCTGGAGGTTCTGGGCTCCTCAGTACGAGAGAGACGTGGAGCTCCTGGAGCGGCTCCAGTGGAGGACAAGGAAGGAGATGAAGGAGCATCTCTCCTATGAGAAAAGGCTGAGGGAGCTGGCTCTGTTCGGCCTCAGGAAGAGACAAGTGACAGGAGACCTTGTTAATGTGTATAGTTACCTAAGGGAAGGTAACCCACGGACCAGGCTCTGCTCGGTGGTGCCCAGCAACAGCACATGGGGCAATGGGCAAAAACTGATGCATAGGAAGCTCCACCTGAACACGAGGAAGAACTTTGCTGTGCAGTTGACTGCACTGTAATAGGTTGCCCAGAGCTGTGGAGTCTCCCTCCCTGGAGATACTCCAGAACCATCTGGACACAATCCTGTGCCACGTGCTCTGGGATGACCCTGCTTGAGCTGGGAGGTTGGAGCAGATGACCCACTGGTCATATTCTGATTTCAATGACTGTCGTACATCAGTCACCTCTTTGCTGAAGAGAGGTGAGTTAATGAATTGCGATGGAAAAACCAGATGACTGTGCTCCCTTCCAACCTGACCCGTTCTGTGATTCTGAGTTGGTGCCCAGCTGGGTTTCCACAGGTGAGGGCTAGGAGCCCGTGAGTTGGGAACGGGGCACCCTCAAAGCCCTCAAGCACTGTTCTCCTCTTCAGCACTGACTTATTCTAGGTGAAGGGTATCATGAAACCATCCCTCATCGTGGCTGACTCACTTTTAATAAAGTTATGCACAATTACTGCAGGGCAAAAAAACTGTAAAAGGGTGCTATGCTTAATCTGCCAGTTATCCGGATGCTGGGTAGAGGTAGGGATGAAGAACAGTTGTATAAATAAATTAAAATGCTAATAATACTCCACCAGTGACAAATACCAGAGCTGATTTCTGCAACAAAGCACAAGTGGCAGCTCACCAAACACACCTGAAATGAGCTCGATCGTTGCCTGAAGGAAAGGTGTGTGCCATTTCACAGCAAATATTTACAACCCATTAACACGTGCAATTTAAAAGACCGAGTGAAAATTCCTTTGGAGTCTTCTTTGTTCCCTATTTTCAGAGCGTAAAAAAAAAAAAANNAAAGTTAATATGTAACTGCCACTGCTAATATTGATGGTTGTAGAAAACTGATTACTGGGGAGGAAGCAAAGGAAGAGGTATTTTTGCATTTGAGAAACATTCTTGCCATAGTTCAATGGGAGTTTGTGGCTGAGATAAAGAGATAAAATTTAACCCCTTATCCTTGGCCTTAAATAGTCAGTTGACAAGTATGTACAAACCTGTGGTACAAACCTTGCCTGGTATTCATATTTCCAGAATAAATTAAATATGCTGTAAAAATTTTCACTTGTCCAAACTGTGAAATATTTTTCTTTCTCATGTAGCAGAAAAGTAAATCGAGTATGCAATTATGAATAAAAAACTGCTATCTTGATATTTTCTTGGAAAAAAAACAAAACGCACAAACAAAACACACACACAAAAACCCAACCCCCCCCCCCAAAAAAAGCCCGAACACTCCATTAAATGTAAGTATGACTTTTAAAGGTTAAATTACATCCACTAAATATGAATATCTATGGATACTAAAATATTTATAAGCCCTTTATGGATTATTTATCTGGTTTTGGCAGAGCAATAGTAATCTATAAGCACCTGGTTTGGAGCAACCCCCGTTATCAACACAGGCTGGAGGATGGAGGGATTGAGATCAGCCCTGCCCAGAGGGACTTGGGGGTGCTGGTGGGTGAGAGGCTGGACATGAGCCAGCCATGGGCACTCCCAGCCACAAACAGCCCGTGTCCTGGGCTGCATCCAGAGCACCGTGGGCAGCAGGGGAGGGAGGGGATTCTGTCCCTCCACTCTGCTCTGGTGAGACCCCAACTGGAATATTGCACCCAACTCTGGGGTACCCAGAAGAAGAAAGACATGGATCTCCTGTAGCGAGTCCAGAGGACTCCACCAAGATGATAAGAGGGGAGGAGCAGCTCTCCTACAAGGAAAGGCTGAGAGGATTGGAATTGTTCAGTCTGGAGAAGAGAAGGCTTTGGGGTAATTTAATTGTGGCCTTCCAATACCTGAGGGGAGTCTGCAAGAAAGCTGGAG